>JAPYZJ010003730.1:0-15477 GCA_030522765.1 Ophioninae sp. B BG-2022a | reverse complement strand
GGGTTACTTTGACAGTAAGGGTAACTTTGACAGTTTATGGGGCTACTTTAACAGGGCGCCAAGAAATGGTTTAAACGTATGCGAAACGAACGCTAGTGAACTTGATTGCTGGCGGGGGAGTGATTTGAGTGATTTTTCTCGTAAAATGAGATTAAGGGGCAAGTAGAAGAATAAAGGGAAGGGCAATAATAACAACACCCTCTGTTACAATTGTAAATGTGATTTCCGGTTCTACTATCATCCTGCTGACTGGATTTGTTGCATCACTTGCAAAAATAGGATTTGTGGCATGTGTAACAAAGGCTCAACCAATCCGTCCTGTGAATGTATGGTGTGCGAGGACACAGATTAATAATTATTTTTAGATTTTCTATTGTTGTTAAAAAACGTTACGGCTTTTGAAAGATGATTGTTATAATGTTAATGTGTGTTAATTCCAAAAATAATAATTACAAGACTGATTAAGTGCCTAGAACTTTATAACCTAAGTGATGATAAAAATAACTGATTGATCAGAATAACTCGTTGTTTTTATTTAAATTTGCCCTAAAATACATAAAATATTAATATTTTTTCATCAAAATGATCTCAAAGTAATCCTTACACTTTAGATCTTTGGCATTGCTTGCATTTTTATGCCTTGTCCAAGAAACCCCACGTCGGGGTTACTTTGACACATAAATAAAAAAATATATATATCTAATTGTGGGGAGGCTGTAGGGCTTGATATTGGTATGAAATTGATAGTTAAAGGACACATTGTTCTGTTGGAACAAAAACATTATTAATTTTGGTTGTTAAAAAAACGTAATTCCCGAAAAACTATCGAAATATGTGCAATGTAGCCCCGTTTTACGGTACACAATCGCATTGAGTGGGAATTCTAAAAAATTCTAGCATTAATTTCGTGGCTGAGATCCGCTAAAGGGATCTTCAAAGAATAAAGAAAAATTATTTTTGTCGCGTCCTGACAATGCAAAATTTAACGTGAAATTTGTTATATTTCATTTTTCTTTAAAATAAATCGGGCTAGAATCAATTTTACCTGGAAGCTAAGAATAGCTCTAATTTTGAGAAATTTCGATGGTACTTCTCGCTTAACAGCTCTCTCGCTGTTTTTCCCGAGTAATCGTGGAACGACGAGTAAATCTCTGCTCTTCTCAGTTATTATTGTCGGCGATTCGTTGGTCCCAATGACGTTGCGAGATTCAACGGGACGAGGATTGCTCCGGTCGAGTCGCGAGTTTCCCGAGGATCCGTTATTTCTCATATGACTCGTTGCGCCGAGTAATTGAAGGGTTACATTAGTCGAATTGGAGGTCGTTACTGATAACTTCGTCATTGATTCGTAGCTCCTACCCCACGTGTCCGTTTCGTTCGATCGTTCTAACCCGGAGAATTCTTCGTCGTCGACTTCTCTTGACGATGATACCGGAAATTTTTCATAATTTTCCATCGATTTCATCGATTTATTCTCCGTGAGATTTTGACCTTGAAAATTTGGAGATTTGTCGTTCTCGGCTCTGCTCGAGTCCTCAAACGCGTTTGAATTTTTTTTCAAGCACTGAAATATAGAAAATCCCGAACGATTTTCCGATCGCCATTTATTCAAAATCGGAAGACGCAACTTTTTCGAAAAATTCGCGAAGACGTTTCGCCGAAGCTTTACGAGAAAAGACGAGAAACGTGGAGAGGCTTTTTCTCGAATACACGTTGTTGCCGAGGAACGATATTTTTTTCGTCCCCGGAGCCAAAATTTTGTCTCAAACGAACTTTTGCTCGCTGATGAAGAGTTTTTCGACAATTCATCATTCGGAGACTTCCCTCCGACGGAATCCGATTCGAAGCTGATGGACTGACATTCGATCGTCTTTTTTGGAGAAATCCCTGATTCGTCTGAATCATTGAAGCGGAACGATGAAAATTCGATCGGGCAGCTCTTCATTTTTTCGATTGAAGTTTCCTCCTCGCGACTCGACGAAGCGTCAAATCCGTTGCGTCGAGTCTGCATCGGCGATTGTTGGCTTTGATTACCCAAAGAAGAAACGGAAACCGACGAGATTAGCGATTCCACGATGTTTCCTGATTCCGGTTTTTCGTACTGCACGCCAACGTGACAAATCCTCAAAATTTTCGATACTTCCTCCATCGCGTCACTTCCGGTCGAGCAGAAATCAAATTTCTTCAATTCCCGCTCGTCCTCGATGATCGTAAAATTTTCGGCGGTGTTTTCATGCGTCGACCATCGCCGGCACTTCCGCTGCATCCAGATGTCCTGAATTCTCTCGGAGAACGACGGCCGGACTTCCGGATATACGGGAATCGCGCAATTCTCGAATAAACCAGATTTATCTCGGTAGGGACGAGGAGAAGCGGTTAAAGTCCCGCTTTCCGAATGGATCAGGCTGATCGCGTTACGCGCGGTGGCCACGCGAGTGCACGCTTTTTTTTCCCGCTCCAACGAGCTCATCCTTTCGCGCATGCTCTTCAGTAATTCGTCCACGTTGCACCGCGTCAACGATGAAATATCAGGATATACCGGAAGCTCGTATCTTCCGAATACCTCTTTCGCAATTTCCGTTTCCCGGATCTTTTCGTTCGCGCCTTTTTTCACGATTTTTCCATTTTCGAAATTTCCCGTTGTTCCGTCGGTTTCTTTCTTCCCTTTTTCGTTACTTTTCGAATTGCTTTTGGATGTTTTTCTCGGCAAAAATCCATTTTTCGTTTCGTCGACGATTTTTTTATCCGATCCGGTTCTTCGATTTTCATTTTCGATCGAATCGTCCGGACGTCTCGTCTCGAAAGACTCGTGCAGTCTCAACGTCAATGATATCGTTCGCCACGAATCCTTCGTTTTTTTCGATCCCCCGATTTCGAAATTGCACAATTTGTCGTTCGAGTTGTCACAGGGAAGAACGTCACTGGTCGTTTGTGCGAAAAGTGCTGTTTCCTTCTTGAGGAATTCGTCGACGTCACGGTCAATGCGCCGATCACGAGCGAAATCATTAGCTTGCAATTCCCGAATCCCGATACGCCTGTCTTTCGCGTCCCGTTGTCTGAAACGTTCGCGGTGTAAAAAAAGAAGATTAGAAGCTAAAAATATTTAGTAGCTAAATCAATACTTTTTGTCCCACGGAAATTATAACGAAAAACCTTCAAACCTTTTTTTTAGTCTCATTTAGATATTTATAATTTGAATTTCAAAAAAAATACTACGCGAAGCACTGAATACAAGAAAACAAAAATGTCGGGGTAAATTAAATTTCATTGCGTTGTAAACATTAAACTCATTTTTCGCCTATAGTTTGTAAAAATAGGCTTTCGTTGATAATAAAACTAAAGATAATAATAATGACAATAATAATAATAAATAAATATAAATATTTCCAAAAATAAAACAATAATAATAATTATGATTTGATAATTATTAAGTAATAGTCGAAATGAATATGATTATAAACTTTCATAATTGTCCAAGTTTTATTAATAATACTTTATGAATTAGTTATTAATAATAGTTATTAATAATAGACTTTAATTATAGTTTATAAAATAAAGGTTATTACAATTATTAAAAAAATGAAAAAACGAAATCGTTGCGTTCCAACGGTACGAATTTCACCGTCATTGATGAGGCCAAGCAAGACGAGATATGTCTTGGAGGGGGGCACTTGTCGCGACGCGAACGTGTGTGTAACGGAGGACAAAACATCGTTCGTTATGGTCGTGGACTATGGATTAAAAAACCGGAAATAGTATCATAGCGGCAGGGTGAAAATCATTGAGATCAGTCGTCCTTTGCGGCTCGAACGATTCGTACAAAAGATCTTTTGAAATTGCGGCTTTTGAATCTTGAAAGGACCATTACGATTAAATATTTATCCAAGCCGGAAGCCTTGAAGAAAAGAGAACTCGGAGGAAAAAACAATTAGCTTACTTTTTTTATTGAAGAAAATATGTTTTAATTATTTCAATTTGTGTCCCTATAAAAATGTTTATTTATTTATTATTTACTTTCAATCGGTGAAACTATAAGTCTTTCAATCTCAACTCGAGTGCCCGCAAATTTATCAAATTGTGAAGTTAGGATCTCATTTTTTTAAAATGCCGTTTTAATGGTAAAATTAACGAAACTATTCTCTTTCTTCGTGGGATGATGACAGGTGAGATGCCAACTCCACAAACGTCGATAAAAACGCGAAATATTTGTTAAAAAGTTTAGAGCTTAATACCTACTTAGTTCAAATTTTTAATTAACGAGAAATCCAATGGATAGTAAAAATCAGGAAGACCGTTGGAGCACTTAGGTGCAGTAAAAATGGATTTCTTTTTACTACACCTAATATTTCACGGTTACTTAGGAAATTATTTATAACTGTTTTAACGATGAATATATTTCATAATCATACTATCCAGATTCGTATTAAATCACTGAAGAAAAAATCTTTAGAATTCTTCGCACGATTTCCTTAGCCTAAAACCGCTAGTGAAAATTTGGAAAACAAAAGTTTCGTTGGAACGCATTTTGACTGCATTCCAGTGATGCAAGCTTTAATATCGTCCACAAATTTGTTAAAAAAACATCCAAATCGACGTTCAAGTGACGTGTCAATAATTCATGGGATTGAATTCTGGACCAGTGGAACGCAATATTGGAATGAAAATAATTGCTTTCCAAACTCTAGATTTTCATTCGCAGAAATCGTAACGAAGAGCTCTCAATAATTTGTTGGATTTCATTGAGAAATTTGGAATATGAGTTTGCCGAGAAAATAATACGAAATACGATGAAAATGAAGAAATAAAAATATAGGAAAAGTGACAACGCTGCGACGATGCATTGAAAGCTATAATTGTTTCAAGTACCAGCTGATTGTCAGCTGGTGACATCAGCCCAACCCCTTGATTCAATTATTCCGGAGATATCTAGAATTTAGCTCGATCGAAGAAAAACTGATTCGTTAATTGCGAAGCATCAATTCCCGTTTGAAACGGATTATGAAGCAAGCAATTCCACTTCCAAGCAGATTAGAATTGGAATTGTTCAATCGAATAACGGATGGGATCCGAAATTTTAATAAATTATTATTATCAAATCGCTTTGGTGCTTTACCTCGAAGTTTGCGGTTTAACATAAAATAATTATTCAATTGAAACATTGTTTACGCTCTCGTTTCAATTGTAATTAGGAATCACGTGATCTCCCGTAGCGATTAAAAAGGCGAGGTCCAGCGACGTCGTATAAATAGACATAGTTAAGCTAAGTAAAAATGATTTGTGCATTTTATTGGATCGTGCCAGTTTGTGACTATGAAATGAAGACGAGTCGAACGAGGTCAGAGTGTTTACGCGTCGTTTTTCATTCAACATAGAGGTCGCTCTGTGCGGTCCATCTGGTAACGTCTAATCGTCCCAGAGAACGGACTATATCGTACTGTATCGACGAGCGTTTAACGACGATGAATTTGCTCGTTTATCCGCGAATGGAAAATCGAACGGTTAGCTGAATTCCGGGGAGTAAAAAAAGGGCTTGACAAATGAAAGATGGACGATTGCGAGCTTCCATACGGGCTTTGGATACACCTTCGTCAATAGTTGCGTCACTCGTCGCCCATTGAAAAATACCATTGATCGTAGATCATGCGGGCGTTTCTAAATCATTGCGTGACAGGTAATAGCGAGAAACGCGGACGATATTTTTTTGAACATCCAATGCCAATTTTGGTCGTTTTATTTTTCATTCGGGAAATATAATAAAAGGAACGTTTAATAAATGTAAAAAAAAATCATTTTCGTAAATTTAGATTTCACTTTTTATTGTTCTTTTCCAAGATTTATTAAACGTTTCTTTTATTTTTCTTCCCGTATTTTTCTTCTATTCTTTATTTTTATAAATATTTATCTCTTCGCTGTTTCTTTTTATAGCTTAAAACGTGAAATTTAAGTGGTTTCATTATATATATATATATATATATATATATATATATATATATAATGAAAAAAGTGAAATTTCGATTTTAATAATGAGATACGAGAGGAAAAAAAGTTAAATAAAAATAAAATTGAAATAAAATTAAACAAATAAATAAATGCAAGCGATTAGAATACACGAAATGTTTCAGAATTTTTCGACTTAATTATTCAGTACTTAAAAATGTGGAAATATAACACGGTCGCTTATGGGAAAACGGCTTCTGTTAATCATTACAAAAGAATGCAATTAAATCGCTGAAAAATTCTAAAAATACTATATCAAGATTTGATAAGGCCAAGGCCATTTTATCATCAAGCGATTGATAAAGCCAAGTTTCAAATAAGTAGAATGCGTTACCGCGTTCGACAATCAATTTATGAATTAGTGGAAGATTTGGTTTCACGATTAATTCATCTGAAGTTTAATTATAACTATTCGGATTCGTTGGATAACTCAATAGACATTGAGTTACTCAATGATCTCCAATAAACCCGAACAAACTCGTTACATCGAGTTTTTGGGTCATTACTGATAACAACCAGATGATCTCATCTTATTAATTCAATTTGTGAATTGACACATTTTTTGTTCGACTACTGGTAAAAATGACAAAATCTCAGTGAGGGACATGCCAGTATAATCGAATTTACCTTCAATTATTATTGAAAGTGTAAAATCAGCATTTCTAAGTGTTAGTTTATTATTAAACAAACGTTTTCTTAGGTCAAATACGTACGACGTGTTCTAGACTTATAAATCCATGGTTCTTTCGTTTTGGACCAAGCTTTTGCCCAACGGTTAATCCAACAATACCTTGAATTTTTTCTATCATTGTAACCGCATTAAAAAAAATACTAATTCCAATGTTAGCCTTTTTGTGCAAACTGTCTACTGTAAAATAACTTTCTCTTTCCAAAACTACAAACTAATTTTCTTTTTTCGAAACTATAAACTAATTTTCTTATTTCAAAACTACTAACTAATGTTCATTCTTCAGAACCCAACAAAGGGTTGGGTCGAGAACCCAGAATCCTTTTTTCAAACCCAAACAACCTAATGTTCTTTTTTCAGAACTACGAACAAGTTCTTTTTTTTTTTTAATTTAGAAACGAATTTTCTTTCTTCAGAACTACGAACGAATTTTCTCCTTCCAAAACCATAAACTAATTTTTTCTTTTTAGAACTATAATCAAGTTTTATTTTTTCAAAAATAATAAAAATAATAAAAAATATTATTTTTTCATTCGTGAATTGTTTCGAAGCGTGACAATCGCACGGGCGCGCGGGTCACCCGAATTTAGATTAGATAAGACTCTATCATTGTACAAACGGAAATAAACGTGTTTCTGTCTTTTTTTGGTATTTGCCAGCAATTCGAAAAATTCTGTGTGAATCATTGAACAGCGGAGTGCTCGAGTTTCCCGTTTGTCTCTTTTTTTAAAAATTTTTATTTTACGAAACAAACGATCGGACCGAGCACACTGGGGATCCGGTAATTATGCGAGCAAAGGTCGCTCGTCCATGACCGGAATCGTCTCTTTAGACTCGTGATAGCTGAGCGCAGAGAAAAGTCATGACTCCGTTTGAGCGTCCCCGGTTTGCCATAATGCGCTCGGTGCGCGGGATAGGTACACGCGAAACGTGTTGCATACACACGTCAAGGGCATACGTTCCGTGGTAGAAAAGGCCGAGTTCGTGAACGAGAGAGATCTCGCAATTTGCATATACGAGAGGAAGCGCCTCCGCGGGGGATCCACGTTCCTTCACTCGCACGATCCGCGTGTGTCACTCTCTCATCCGTTCGATGATGTTTCATAGCTGGCCAAAATAGCCACGCGTGTTTTTCAAGGACGAACGTTTATCGTCGACGCTTTTTTTCCCTCGTTAGTTTTCAAAGCAAAGAGCACTTTTGTCATATCGAGTTAGTCCAACCTATTCCTCAAAGGCAATGTCAGGGAGACTGCGCAAGTTTGTTTGGGTTTGTTTGGGTTCTTACCAGTTTTCAAAAAAAAAAAAAACAAGCGTTGGTGCACTTAGAAAAAAAATATTCGTTTTGAAAGCAAAATCAAAAGCGTATTTAAAAATAAAAAGAGAAAGATTTTTCTCGTTTGGAAAATAAAATCACCGTTGGATTTTTCAAAGAAAAAAAGTGGATTCCTCCATTTCGAAAAAATGCCGCTGGTGTATTTAAATAAAAATGATTTTTTCGTTTTGGGAAAAGATCCACGGTTGGGGTTTTTTTTTTACTTTTGGATTAGGCCGTTCTAAAAAAAATCATTCCTGCGTTTCGAAGAAATTTCACCATTGGAATTTTCGAGACGAACCTTCCATCCTTCCTTCCTTTCCTTCATTTCGGAAAGAAAATTCAATCGTGATCAACACATTATTTTCTCTCATATTAAGCATAATTCTAGTATTTTTATAAAAATGCAATAATAGTTACTCCGTTAATAATATGAGGGAAGAACAATATATTGCTCACGACTGAATTTTCCTTTCGCATTAGAAAAACAGAAAATGGATTTTAAATTAAATTATGGGATTTCTGAGCAATTTTTCAATTTCCGACCATCGCGAAAAGTTGTTTGTGAGGTTAAAGAAAGTCCCGATAGTTTTTCGAGAAAGTCCGCTTTTTTGCAAGTGACAAAACGAATGGTTTGGTTAAAAATGGTTGTATCTTTCATCGCGCTCCGCAGGTGTAAATAATTTTATTTGCTTCTCGCTCAACTCTTCCTTCCGCAAAAAAAAAACATAAATTTTGATAAGGCCAGGGTGTCAAAAAGATATCACCGACTTGGAGTTACAAATGATTCAGATACGCGATTTCGTTGATATCCGGAAGTCTTCAATTTTGAAAAATTGCCATTCGCCTCGATCGCACATGTTTTTCAAAACGTTCAACTGATCGTTCATAATACAAAACTGGAATAGGGTATAACAGTTGGAAAAATTGAGTTTTGGACAAGTGTAGTTGATCCGGTGTAAACCAGACTATCCGTCTAACAAAAGCATGTATGTCCATATATTGCCTGAAGACAGAATTTCCTTTATACCACTAAGCAACCAATGCCATTGAAGTTTGCGTCGGACGCGACGAAAATTATTTTGTTTTTTTTTTCCATTACATTTTGGACCGATTTGGGCGCCGAAAATCACGCGAATTTTTAAAAATTTGGTATCCGACCCATGTAAGGCCCACCTTATTTGTTTTTAAGTACAAAAAAAACTATGAATGTTGAAATAAAACAAAAATGTTTATTTAATCATTTATTCAATAATCAACGTATTAATAATAATTTTGGTTTAGAAAACAATGTTCAAAATTAACTATAAGCTTTTTTTAAAAAAGCTTTTTTTAAAAAGTTAATCTCAACGAATAAATTTAACTGGCGTTAGAATTTTCACAAACTAAGGATTTAACGATTAACGTAGTTGACATATATATGGAGCATTCCATGCCGATTCGACCTGGGTTTGACACGTCACCTCTCCGATTTGACCCACGATTTTTTATGTTATTGTCCTATCTCTGAAAGGCACTCGAGAATTCTTTCAGATTTTTTCCGAACGATGTGTCTTTATTATATTTTTTATAAACAAAAAATTAACGCCCAAATTTAGAAATCGGAAAAAAATCCTGTGTCACATATCAAACATTGGGAGCGTTGACAAAAAGTGGGCGTGCATTTCGTTCGACCTACAACGCGCTTATTTCGAAAAAAAAATGAAAGAGGAAAAATGTAAAATAGTTAAAGAGGAAGAAAACTACATGACATCATGTAGATATGACGGAATATTTTCAGACTCTTTTCAGAATTGTTGTGTTTTGGGGGCTATTGATTCTATTTAAAAAAAATGTTTTTTTTCTTTTTTTATGCGAAAAAAACGCGTTTTATGGCAATCGAAACGCGCGGTAACTTTTTTTCGACGCTCACAGTGTTTGATACGTGACACAGGATTTTTGTCATTTTTTTCCGATTTAAAAATTTGGGCGTTAATTTTTTGTTTATCAAAAATATTGTTAAGTTAAATCGTTCCGAAAAAATCTGAAACAATTTGGAGTTACTTTCATAGATAGTACAATAACATAAAAAATAGCGGGTTAAATCGGAGAGGTGACGTGTCAAACCCAGGTCGAATCGGCATATTTATATCATAAGAAATTCATTGTTTTTCCAATAGATGGCTTGGAAAAATAATGGATTTTTTTTTACTACACCCAATATAAATATTTTAATGAACTTTGCCCACCTTCGACAAATGGAAATCTGTAGGAATTAGAGTAGGGAAAATCGTTGATTAGCTCACGTGACTAAACGATCTTTGGTCCTCGATTGATAATTCTCCGGATAAGATATCGGTTCTTCGTTTCTATTATTAATCTCAGAGACAACGAGAGCGGGGCTGCTCATGGATCCTACGTTTCTTCGTAACCGAGAGAACGAGAGATCACGTTGATCCCCGACGTAACGTCGAATCTCAATATCGTTTTGTTTGTAGACGTGATAAACGTGATGATTCTTTGATGAACGTCGATTATTCGTGCTGCGAACGCTTTTTCCAACCTTCTCGTGTCGCTCATCTGGATTACTCCAGTCGCAACGCTCGTAACGTTTTTTATCGTCCATGGAGGCACTTCCGGTCTTTTGAGCTCTGGCTCTCTCGGTTGAATTGGTATCTGTACTTTTGTCCCTGGTAGCGCCACGAGAGCCAGGTGTAGCACGTAGCCACTCTCTTAAACGAGACACAAGAGCGTTCGGGATCTCGATCATTTTCACGAACCATCAGCGCGATAATCTTTCGTGGATCGATGGACCGGTTTAATTGCATCCTACGTTCAAACTTTCCTTGAGAAATTCTCGATCCTTTTTTTTTCACGCTCGAACGCCGAAACTGACAACGAGATTACGTCGAAATCTTTCGCTTGCGTAATTCGGTTCATTTGATTCCATTGCAAGTTACTTTGAAATTTTTACAAGTTTTCAGCCGAATATGTTCCGCTTCGACTCACGTTTCTTGGATGTTCCTGTCGTTTATGGGAATCCCTCGAGAAATTTATTATTGACAGGTTGCATTTTGACTGATTTTTGTCGTGGGTCGTTTTTGAGGTTGACAGGAAACGTCAAAAGTCACTGTTCAGGCTTAATAAGTGCTCATCGTTTGGCTGAATCGTACCATGACTAACGACCCTCAATCGAGTGGCTGCTCTTTGATTCTTTCTAATTCGAAGATTCGTCCAAATTGTACCTTGAGAGACGACCCTCAATGGGCCTTGAATTGGCTACTCTTTGATTTGTCCCGTTGCGTAAATTCATCGAATTGAAACGAGAAGTTTGCGCCTAGATCTTCGAACGCTAATCCAGAATGACTGAAACTCCATTCGTTGATGGAATATGTTTTCATATATTTACTGGGAATGTTTCACGACTAGAGATTCAATCGAGAACCTCGATTTCTTCGCCATCAATACCGCTATCCGTTTTCGATTTGCTTTTTTTTTTTGCTAATTCACGTTCGCGGCGGAAATCGATCGGTAAATCGTTCGAAATGAAAAATATCAATTTGGCAATTGAATAAATACATTCTTGGCTGAATAGGAAAAATAACCGAATATTTTTATCGAGGAAAAATAGTACTGGAACGCAATTCCATTTTCGTTCCATAAATTCCGACGCTTCGTTTCGCTCGTGAGTATCGAGGTCTCGGTGCTTTGGGAGTTTGATATTTCCTTCGATTTGGAATTTTTCCACTTTCCACTTTGGGGGTTTGATATTTCCTTCGATTTGGAATTTTTCCACTTTCGTACGCGTTCAACTCGGACTTCGAGTGCCATTTGTTCTCAAAGCTGGAGTTCTCTATCCATTTTTCAATTTCAGTGTTCTCCAAGGATACTTTTTCTTCGAGCTCCCCCTGAGCATTAATCGGTATGTTCGATGTTCTCCCGCCGACTCCGACATCGATCGTTTCGATCGAGCTCTCAGGACCTCTACAAAGTTGCGAGGATTTCCTGGTGGGATATCCTGTGCGAAATAAAAATAGATTGATCGTGTTAATTGTTCGTGAGGAGAAGAGAGGTGAACAAAGTTTGAAACTGACTCGATAGGATCGCTTCTATCGACTCTATCTCGCAATCCTCATTGGACTCGTCAAAAGTCTCTTTCCGTGTGTCGATGTTCGTTCGGTTCGATTTTTTGTAAAGAGCGATATAATCGTCGTCCGTTGTTTCGCCATTCCCGAAACAAGTCACTTTTCTCAAGGACTTCCGACGGCAATTTAGCGTTTTGCAACCGGCGGAATGAACAATGGAATTTTGTGAAAATCGATTGCTCCTTAACCTCGAAACCGATTCGCCATTTTCCATTTTCTGTTTTTTCTGGTTCTTGTCCATGCTCGCTTTAAACGATTCGCGCTGACGATTCCGCGGCCCACCTTCTCGCCAGAACATGTTCTCGCTGTCCATACTCGTGAGCCTTGAGAGAGAAAAAAAGAATTTAGTCGCTTTTTAACGAGTGGCGAAAGCTGTTGGGCAAATCGATGGTTACTTCGAAGATTCAATTTTCCGAATCTCGGCATTTTTCGATTCCGAAAATACGTTCTTCAAGCGCTTCACCACGGTGTTCCAAAATTCCATCAGCCATCGTCGAAATTCGATCATGAAAGTACTCTGCTTACGAGATGCGCGAGAGCCTGATGATTTCCTATCCACGAAACAGCGCCAAGATCCTGTCACATTTTTATCTAAAAATAATTGGAAAAGAAAGAATATTAATAAGAGCTAATTTTGGTTTTGGCAAGAAGAGTTGATGGATGGAAGAGACCTCTCATCGCGCAACGCTGTCTCGACGAATGTTTTTCCAAACTCCCGAAACTTCTGCACGATGGCATCGTTTACACAGAGTTACGAGACGCGTGAAGCAATTTCGCACATTTCCTCGGCTAAGATCTTCGATTCTTCGGGGAAGTGAGATTGCAAAGATACTCAAAAAAATGAAAAGGTTAGGTATCGAGAAATCGCCCGATTGCACATGAACGCAGCAGAAAAAAAAACAAAAAGCTACGATTTTATAAAAAAAATATATATGTACATGTATATTCTTTCTCGTTTCTGTGGAAGTACATTTGAGTAATTTACAGCGAAGTTTTTTTTTGTCAGCAACAATCGTGTAGGGTTTTTACAACGAAATATCCTGGCTGGAATGCATTTTAGGAAAAAAGCTTTTGGGCAAAACTTTGATAGTTCGAAGACTGAAATGTTAGGGTGTTGATTAATTTGTATCGACTGACAACTTTTGAGATCATGCCAAGGTCGATTTTCCTTTTTCAATGACGAACTATATATTTTCATTTCAGAATCGTCCTTTGCGTGACAAACCTCGATATTTTTCTCCAACGTCTTCTTATATTGGAATGTCACTTTTCAATATATTTTTATATAGTCCATTAAATGGAAATAAACGAAGTCTTGAATAAGAAAAACATCGAAATCAACCCAAACGAATTTCAGAAAATAACGACTCGTTTGGTTACGCGTAAAATGACTTAGAATAAAAAAAAATTAATTCCCATTCGCGAACTGCATTGACCTTGAATTTTCCTTGAAAATGTCCATTAAATGAGAAACGTTCATTCCATGATTATTTTCACTCCCGTTAGAAAGATTTTTTTCTAAAATGCGTTGCTCCGGAGATAATTCGTTGCAACAATTCGGCTGGAACATCCGGTAGGTATTCGACGACAAGGGAATGTACGTCAACAGACGATAAACATCACGTGCCCAAAAAAAAATACATATTAAACTATTTAATGATCTTTTTGGCGTTAACATCGCAACGAGCTTAAGTGTGCGTAGTGAAGTGAACTTGGAGTTGAATCGCGAGTATTCCGGTCTCATAGTTTGCACTCAGCGTCCCAATCCTTCGGGATTACATCCTTCCACAGATCGTATAATTCGTAGAGGCCACAGCGTTCCGGACACGCTGGGACTTTCATATGATGGGACACGTTCGTTTCTGTGTCGTTCAGATATTTTACCTGCAGACAATTTTTTGTTTCTTTGATCCTTCTGTTTCTCGCTTATAGCATGTATCGATTCTTGAACACGTAAATTCATTTATCGAACGAGAGCACTCAACTGTAATTCAATTGTTGAAAAAAATTCGATCTTTTGTTCTTAAATTATGATTTTCTGATTATAAAAGTTCAATTGTATTTCATTATCACGAAATTCACGATTTTTAAAACGGGATTTCTTGAATAATCATTTTAGAGATAATTATTGACTTTTAATTATTAATTTTCATACCACGGACATTTTAATTTTGGTTGCTGCTGCATTTTTTCGTAATTTCAGGATGTTTTCGGTTATAAAAAAAAGTTTGATATTATACTAGAATTAAATTCATATTATAGCTGTATTTTTACGAAAACAAGCTCGATATAGAAAAGATGGCTAATTTTATTAATAAAAGCTCTATTTTTATAAAAATCTCTATATTCTGTAAAGACTCAATTTTCATTAAAAAAAAGACAGAGGTCTAGTTTTACAAAAAAAATGGAAACAAAAATCGAGTTTAATAAATACTACACGATAACTTGATTGGTTTAAACAAAATACTGCTTCGACATATTATTCAACTTTGTTTTACTACGGGGCTTTTTGACAAAAGTGCTGTCGTTTATTGAATAACTATAACTGTTCCTCAACATTTTTCTATGAAAAAATAACTCAGACTCGAAAAGAATTCAGATAAAGAAAAATAGGGTTCGAAATAATTTACCCGAACTTCGAATCCGCGGTCATCTTTATCAGCCAGCAGTTCGAATATTATGGCAGCGCCGTAAGCGGGTTTGTAGATTTTTTCTTCAAATCCCATAGTTCGCAGCAAGGTAATGAGAGTAACATCGTGCGCCGAGTACAGATACAACGTTCTATGATTTTTTCGGGTTGCCCGCTCTACCATGCGATCCAAGATTTCCTTCAATAATGGCCCTGCGAAATAATGCTTTTTTTTATATTTGATAACAAAAACATATATTTATTTTTTCATTCGTATGGTTACACGGCTTTCCGCTTTTAACCCCCCCCCCCATCGCTACTGTTCTCCTCGTTTTCCCTCCTCCCTTCTTGCTCCTTCCATTCACCCCTGTACCGCTTTTTTGTTCCATCATTTTTTACATCCCTGCCAACACCCGTATAGACGACCCTGTATTCTTCCGATTCCTTGGTATACAGACATTCTGTTAAAGTATGTCTGTATACAACAAGGTCTGAGAAAAATCGGCGTCCCTTGCTCACTGGTCGATGCGCCAGCTAGAGCACGGCTAAGCGGTCACCGATCCAAGTATCAGCCCTTCCGACGCTGCTTAAGAGCATGACGAACATCGACATAACCTCACAAATTTTGGAAATCCGTTTTCTCGGCGTCGATTAAGTTAACGGCGAAAAATCGAGCATCAGTCTTTGTAGAATTCATAGAGACAGAAATAGATGCTTGAATTTTACG
>JAPYZJ010003729.1:0-15480 GCA_030522765.1 Ophioninae sp. B BG-2022a | reverse complement strand
TGGAAGCGTCTCTCGCGCAAACTATTCAGTTTAGAAAAAAATGATGTTAGAAACTTCAATATCATTTTTAAAGACCTATCCATAGATACCTCACACGTACGGGTTTGATGAAAAAAAAAATTTTGAGTTCCAGTTTTAAGTATGGGGGACCCCCTGAAATATTTTTTTCTTTCTATTTTCTATGAAAATCTTAATGCGGTTCACGCTATACATCTACTCACCAAGTTTTAACAGTATAGCTCTTATAGTTTCGGAAAAAAGTGTCTGTGACATACAGACGGACAGACAGACAGACAGACATGACGAATCTATAAGGGTTCTGTTTTTGCCATTTGGCTACGGAACCCTAAAAATGTCAAAAAAAAAAACAAATACCAACAAACGATTCAAGAAAGACCACAAAGCTACTGATGACTCCTGAGATTCTCTTGCCTACCGGAAGTAGATCGTTCGACTCGTTTGAGTGGATTTCTTTAGGTTTGGTTTCTTCCACATTGATCAGCAATGACACGCCATACATTGGGCAGTGTCTGAATTCACGTGGAGTAATTAACTTTGTCAGAATTGATTTTGATAATGAATGTATCAGTCGCCACCGACGAAACGTGTGCGAGCCTCCGAATCGCGGGAATGCGCTTTCCGACCGGAAACAGAACGAAAGAGGAAGTCCCATCTACGTCACCAGACACCCTCCAACCCTCCTTCCTACTCCTCCATCATCGTACTTTCATTCTTATTTTTATGATTCTCCGTTCACTACGCTCGCACACCCACTCCCACGCACACTTCTCATTCCCCAGTCGTCAACAATGTACATTCTTAAGATTCCGAGTTTGTAACACTGCCTAAGCAAGTGTTTAAGCAGAGGGTGCTTAAGTACCTGCCAAAGAGATCTTTTTCTTTTCATTGATCATCAAATAGCTCCAATTCAGTTCGAACATCTAGGCAACTTGCAACCGGAAATGGAAGTTCCAATAAAAATTAGCATTATTGCCAAATTAACAACCAAATTCATTAATTAAAAACAACAAAAAATATTTTTGATCGACAGCAACATTGTCTTTCAGTACTGCTATAGCTGCTCACCAGACTACTTTTTAATGTGTTTTTAAACGTTTCGGGATACAAAACCATTCTAGAAGTGGACCACTACCTACAATTGTCCATATCAGCCGAAAGCTTTTTTCAGTGATTTTTTTAAGTGGATTTGCACGATGCAACGGATGGCAATAATTGGCGACTATAAGGACGGTCTTCGTAATCAAATATACAAATACATGTGGGCGTGTGTAATTTTTCGCATTTATTAGCTCGAACGGCCCGTAAGTCTGAGGGAAGCCGCCGACAAAGTCTGCTACCTCGTTACTCGCGGTGCATTTTCGATTAACCGGACTGCCTGCCCCTTCTATCAGCGGGTGAGGACCGATATTCCATACGTACGCGCGCACCTTCCGTTTATCATTTTTCTCGCTTGAAAGGACGTACGTGCTGAGGTCTCCTGAACATACACACCCACATATATTTCCGCACACGCTCCAAGTTGCGTAAAAACTCATTGAACGTTAGTAACGTATCTACGGATTTTCTGCCAAAAGTACCGAAATTCCGAAACGGTGGTAGAAGCCATATTAGCTTTGGTGTCAAAGAGACAAGCCCTACGAAAAGTTTCTTGATTAAAAAAAAAATGTATAAATATTACTAGACCCCAATGAGGCATCCATTAGCCAGTTCGCGTCCCGCTAAATGAGCTTAGCCAGTTTACCAGCACGTAACTCAGGCTATATATCTCGACAATTTGTACCCGACGCAGAGCGAAAGCTCGGCATGTGATATCGGCAGCTTTGCAATTTGGATTTTTTCAACTCGATCGGTAGGATTGCAAACTCGTTAGGTAGCAAAATCCAAGTGTAATTCGACGAAGTCCGAGTCGGCTTATTTTTCATGACAAAAGTATGGTTTATCAAGCGTTTCTTCGGATGGCGCGTTGCAATTTGCAAGATAATTCATCCAGGTGGGATAGAGCGGATCGGTAAGGCCGAAGGAAACGCCGATAGGTCTATCGCATGTGCGGCCAAGAATCTCGAGTTAGGCTTGCAAACGGGTTTGAAACAGCGATATAGAAGCTCCGATCCCGCTCCTTAAGGCTCTTCGCCTCGCGTGCAACGCGGTGGAAACGGAGCAACGCGATTCGCGCGTTCGCCGATCGCCGAGCACACCCTATCCCGTGTGTCTGACGGCTTCCGCCCTTTGCGCGGCGAACGACAGGACCGCCAACAAATTGGAGTACCATCCACCTCTTTCCGCCCTTACCGCGCACCTGTAATTGGCAAGCGATGCGCCTGGGCGTTTTTCTTCGTCCTGGCCTCGATACGTAATTGCACGAAGGAACGACCAAGGAGAGACCGGTATATACTCGAGGAGCAAAGCAAGGAGAGCTTCCTTGGTAAAACCGAGGGGGGCATCCTGCGCGCATCTGATATACCTTTGACGCGTCGATGGGCAGCCATCGGCTCTACGCGACACAGTAGAGACAGGCTTTCAAAAAGGAACGCTTTTTTAAAAAAGAAATTATTTTTTATTTACCAACAATGTATAGGGAATATTGCAAAAATTGTTGGGAGAGAACTCTGAGAAGAAGATTAAAAAAACTCGATTTTTTGTGGCATCGCTTGTGCGGCGTTTTATGCGCGTCGAATTTTGCAATTTTTTTACGTAGGTAGAAAATCATACGATTTTTACGTATGTAAAATCATGATATCTCGTTTTTTTTTCCTAGTAGATAATGATTATTTCAATTTTGTCTCGATTTTTTATGTATTAGATGAAGTAAAAAGAAACCCATTATTTTCTAGAGTTAACCAATTACAAACTGAGTTAGCCATTCATAGAACTATTGCAAAAGATTGTTCAATACGAAATTTTATTTTACTAACGTCATATACTGTGACCCGATTGGACTTATACAACGCGAGATACAGATAACTAAAGCTATCTATTGGAAAAATCATGGATTTCTTTCTACTACACCTAATATCTATTTATAAATTATTTTTACTAATTTTTTATGTTTTTGTGGCATATTTATAAATTTGAAGTAGAGAGAAATGTTGAAATTTATAAATTTCCACATCGTGTCTCCATCGTAAATGCAGCTAGACAGAAATGTATGTAAATTCTACCAAAACCTTAATTTTCAGGAGATATATATCCAAAAATATCGTATCAATAATATTTAATTAAATTATACTGCAACAATTATATCATTAGGCAGTATTATTATTACCATATGAAAAATATATGAAGTTCTCAAAAATAAAAAAATAGATTGTCGACTTTGTCTTTGAGGAAAATTTCGCGTGTTCAATTTCGCGTGTTCGAAAAATGCCCAGGCGTATCATCTTCTCTCGTGCACACTCTCATCAGCCTAATTGCCTCGATATGTTGTATCCAAACAAAATAATCGATTGCACGGTGCATGTGACACAGTAGTCCGGTCGCCTTTACTTTGCGCGCATCAGAGCGCAGCGAAGTATATAATAGCGATTAGCAAAAAACGAAGGGAGTATTCGCGAGCGTTTGAGAGAGACCTCGAGAGAAACCGGAAGTGGCGGTGCTACAAGACCAATCTCTTCTCCGCCCTGTCATCTTGGTCGGCTCGTAAAAATTCTCCTCCGGCTGTTCCCTCGTCGTTCTCTTTCTTTCTTTCCACTACTATCTTCCTTTCTCACCCACTTTCCTATTTTCTATCCTCGTATACTAGCCTCCTCGGATATTTCAGCTCGACGCTGATTCGCCATTCGCCAGCGATGATGCGGGTAGACGTTCGTGAGAGAAATTCGACGACGAGTCGCCGCATCATCGGGGGCAGCGAGACCGATCATTCGGTCAGGTAATTTTCTTTCGCTCCAGATTGACTTTAGTCAGCGGTAGATTTGTACGCGTTGCTTTTGTGACGCTCGTTCCACGCCACCCAGTCCTGCCGTTGCGTCCTTATTCGCAGACTTTTTTCGCAATGTTGGCTGGCATCGATCGACGTCGACCATCCGCGTGGACAGAGTCTTCGTTTGATTGGTAACATTCAGGGTGCAAATGGAAAGTTTGATGGAAAGCTTGTTTGGGTTCGATTGGCGTGAGTTTGCCTAGCGACAATTGCCCTTAATTATCCGTAGGGTATCTTCAGCCGAGTGCCAATGGAAAGATCGATGGAAAATGGAAAATTCCAGCTGATCGATAAAAAACACTAACGATGATGACTGGATCATGGTTGTTTCGTCAGAAAAGTCGCGCATACACTTTCCCTCGTTTTTCCATGAGGAATAATGGGCGCGATCGGGAGCAACGACCCGGAAGAAGAAAAACGCTCTCCATTGAAAATGGTCGTAATGGGAAGGGACAGGGCGAATCGACAGAGCATTTACACCGTAGGCTTTTATTCGCGGGACATTCCCATCATCATCCGCGTCAAAGCGGCCGTCATCCTGGAATTCCGCGTTTCCGCTGACAGCCCGTACAGCCATGCCCAGGTACATCGGGCGAGTACTCGCACAGATGAACCAACGAGGGGGAGAGCTCAAAGTACAAATGGAAAGAGAAGACGAAAGACGGAGGGAATCGTGATACAGAGGGCTACGTGACGATACGTAGGTCACGTAGGAATTCACCGGCAGTATCCTCTCGAGATGCTACTATCATCGTCCAATAACAGCGAGAGGCAATTTATACCAACCAGCAGCATTGAAAACGTGTGATTAAGAACGGGTTCCAAGAGCGAGGAAAATTGAGTAGAAAATCGTGCGAGAGTGATCGCAGCTAACTTTCCGTCGGATAAGCCAGCAACGTCTACGACCGTTTACAATTTCCTGCTTTTCCATGTTGATACCGAGTCGGATCTCCTACAGTCCTCACGAATACAGCCGACCGCGTTATTTTGTTTTCTCAAAACAGAACTCGATGACAAATCACCGGATACGTTGGAACGTTGTCGCGGCGGTAGGTAAAAGTTTACGTGTCCGCCTTGCGTTCGCGAGCTTATCAAAACTCTTCGTGTTTTCTGTCCGATCTCCGACTCTCAAATAGCAGTGACAACTCGCTTCGCGCTCCAAAGAAAAACGAGAGCGTTCCGGAAACCGTCCGTGCCTAGCTCTCCAGGTAAACCTGTGTGTGTTTTCCAGATTTGCTGAATTCCTTCCTAATTCATTGTTACAACTTGCATTAGTTTTCTTCATGTTGCTAATCACTCCGGACGGCTTTATACATCCGTGAAAGAATCTCGAGGATATTAAGTTGCAGTATTGCTCAAGTAATTTCTTGGACATACCAGAAATCAAGATTCCTTGATTTCCACTGGCGACAGCTGTCTTTTTAGGTATCTCACTACGGTTGTATCGAACCGCAAAAACGAAAACAACATTTTAATACTTTCGTGCCAATATGATGTCTATTTATCAAAACTCTTCTTTGTAATAACTGCCAACTGAACGTTGTGAAATAATTTCGACCTTGTGAATAAAAGAACGAACTTTTCTGCATTTAAATGACGAAATTATCACGACAAAAAGAACCACGCCAGACTCCAAAACTCTCAAAACTGTTTTATTATACCAAATAATAGAAAAATCTAGAAAATATATCTATCGTTTTGAATGATCGTGGCAAAGCTATGGCAAGTGTTCCACGTGATCCAAAGAGAGCAGTATTTAGGTTGAGTTGATCTTTTTCACTTTCTCGACTGCAAATGCGTTACATCCGGGATAGCAATCACTTTTTCTGCGTGCCTCTATTATGTACCACCGATACCTGTTTCGTTGAAAAGAGACAAATCGTGAAATTGATTTTCCTTCGATTTTCCACATTAATTCCTCATTCGTTTCTCTGAACACCATTTTGAGTGTCTAATTCCATCGCGCGTCATCGTTGCATTGTCAAAAGTTGGTATCTGGCATGAACGACCCAGTTGGCAAATTATACGGTTCGAATTTTGAAGGCTCGATGTTTTTTTGGGCAAACAGTTCAATAGTTTGGAAAAAAGTGGTCAAAAAATAAGGTTTCAAATTGCCAACCCTTTTTTCTATTCGTGTATATAGTTAGGTGTGTATGTGTGTGTGTGTGTGTGTGTATAAGTATGAAAGAAAAAGTCACATCACGCGTCATATATCATTAGCAGGTAGCTTGTTAGGTGGTCGGTTTGTGGAAAATGGCGGCCATTACAACACGCGACCGTTATTAGCTTCTTCACGAGTTGTTCCTCAACGCTCTGGCTGGCGGACATGTTACGGATTGCGCTTCTATATCACGGTATATCGGCACGAGATGTCGAACATACACGAGAACATAGTGCGCCAATACATACAAGCGTATCAGTTGTTTCGCTCACACCCGCCATCACAGGATCCCAGCGGTCTCGGTAAAAGAGATAAATCATTATTCATAATAGGCTCCCCCCTCGTCGTTCTTCACGTTTCTCCTCTTTCGATCTCGTCGCAACAACAAAAAATTACCCGCGCCGCGGGAGACTCCGAAGTCTATACGAGTTACATCACGCGGTTCGCTAGAAACGTCCAATTCTTTCTTGGCCCGGCGGAGAATTCGACCACCGGAAATCCCTTGGACGTCAAAGTTGCCGAACTTTAGGGATCAGGATAAAACGTGAATCTTTCCATCGATCCGCTTCAACTGGCGATCGATGAGGTGTGCCATCAATTTTTCCAAGTCCCTCAAGAAGTATGAATGTATTATTTATAGTTTATAATATACGCATTAATACCATCTGTTTTGATGTACCATTTTCAACGGGGGAACGCAAATAACGTAAACTGTACCGTTTTTTTCAAATTTAGTAATACTTGTCTAACCTGCAATGAAATGCAATTAAATGATAGCTATCTGAATGAAATATAAGTATTAATATTCCTCCGAATTTATTGGTTAAACGCCCTTCTATAAATACAGCATAAAATGGTCATCGAATTTTCGTGGGAATGCGTTTTTGTAGGTCTCGATTCGTAATGCTGGCGGCGTAGTACCGCAATCGTTTTGACTCCGTTTAATGGACTTGTTTTAACAACGTGACATCGCATATAGGGAGGATAGCAGGTTTTTCGGAACGACACGAGTATGCGTGACAAGGACGGGGGATCAAGGGGACGGTAGAGGAGCATTGGGTAACGCACGAAATGTACGAAAGAACGAGGAACACGTCTTCATCCAGCATGCCGAGGACACCAGGTGGACTTCTTCTGCGGTGAAGGATTTAAGGCGGCAGGGAACCGCGGCGAAGAGGCGGCGGCGTATTTTAAGACTTCTTCGTGATGGGACTAGCAACGATCGATGCGAAATAACCAACGGTTCATCATTTTGGGCCTGTTGCGTCAATGCAGAGTTGCCAATTGATAATGTCTGATTCGTGATGACGTTCTTCGATATTTATTCCCAAAAATCGTTCGTTCTAGGTTCAAAGTCAAAGATTGCGTTTGTTTGGGTTGGTTCGACCAGGCAGTTTTCTTTGCGAGTTTGGAGTGGGAGAGGGATGGCGAAATGAGTTGGGTACACATGTAAGGGTAATCCGTGCGGAATTATATCGCGAGTGAAGGGGAGAAAATGTGGAGAACGATGTCCCGGACGTTGCCGTCGTGTGGGTCCAAGCGTGCCGGGCATAACACCGCGTCTCTTCCCTCGATATACTTCGCCGCCCGGTTTTGCCCCGTTGCGCGACCCGCGTTTTTCACCTCCTGTTTTCTCTCTGGCGGCAAACTCCTACGGCCGCCGTAGTGCATTACGGGCAATTAGACGCCAGGGTGGCCCCAAGGTATGTCCGACAAACGGCCATCCTTCTCTCCTTTTTCTCCCGTTCCATCTCTTCCGCGCTTCTCTTCTCGAGCCTATTCTTCCTCTTCTTCTGCGAGTTATACGAGAAGAGCTGAGCTCTTTCGTACTCGCGGGACGAGCTGCTACAATTTTTCCTCGTGCTTCCCCCCGTCGCGGGTTCCTCGCCTCCTCGAGCAACCTGCACAACCTCCTGTCATGCTACTTCGACTCCGTGTAATGACACAGAGAAAACAAAAGGATACAGCTGAGAGTATCGTCGTTTACTCCCTCCTTTCCCCTTCCTGTCTCTCCAGCCATGGCTGCCATCGAGCTTGGCTTCGTCGTTCAACGAAAAGACGACAGGCTTTCATGATGTTACAAAAGACCGTGGCTTCCGGATGGAGATCGGTGTTGACAATCCCACAGTTATGCTGACGTTTGCCAAAACTTGCCTATCTGGTGTGTCATTATCAGAGATTACTGCATCAACCGATCGGATGTTTGAAATTGATCAACTTGTCGATCGAAGAAACCTGATAAGACTGCTAATCCGGATAAGAAGAGGCACCCTTCATCTCTGATCAGAGTGTCCGAATGTTTTAGAATTTCCAGGCGACCTGGAAGTTTACCAGAAAAGTAGGCGTTCGATCGAACCATGCTTTGTGCTTTGTCGAACCAAACAGACTGATCGGTTTCCCTTCAATGCAGCGTCTGGTCTTTTTCACTAGGAAGCACTAGCTTCTTTTGAGATTTGGAGATAACTCTCGAGTTATGTTTTCCCGGGAGCTATACGGTGGTTCTTCCCTGAAGGTATAGAATGGTCGTTATCGTGTTCTTCATTTTCATCTTCTTCAGATACTGCGACCCTTTTTCGTCACGTATTCCTATTCATGAATTTTTAGTCACTTTCTTCAATGTTGGCTGGCTCGTAGCCACAGTTTTTGCCGCACTATGCTTGCGAGGCCTTAAGTAGACTCTTAATTCGGGTAGGAAGCATCAATGGAAGCGTCATTCATTGAAAGAGAGCAAAACGGAGAAAGAAATCGGAATGTCTGGAACAAAGGTCAGGAATTCCCCGATGACGACCAGATGTTGGGGATGACGCACGGGGGGGATATAGTTCACTCTTAGAAGAGAAGATAACTTTTCGTCAGGCCGATTAGGAAGGCTCGATGCGCGCCTCTTCAACCGTAATTACCATCAGTCTCGTAATTAATTTACCGTGCGGAAACCGAGGCACTTATTTACTCGGCGATCCACGGAATTCTGTACCCTTTAGTTTCGTTCTTCACAGCGCTAGTTACAAACTTGCAGCGGTCTTTACGACATTGTTCATCATTCTTGTTTAACGTTAAAACGGCACATTGGGTGAGCGAGAGAAACGCTTTAAAGAGGCTTTAAACGCCTTTCTGATAGTCATCGATATCTACGCTCCGACAAACGTTTACATCCAACAATCTTGCTCGAGTCCATTCAAAACTGTTGGAATGGCAACGCAAGCAGACTTTTCATCCCTTGCTCCTCATGAGAATTACGGGGATTTCAAATACGTGAAATTTTCATGTCTGCCTCACGTGGCGAGATTCCCATGTGGCTCGCCATTCGCCTCCAACTTGCTTTTCACTTTTTTCCGTATTGGAGGAGCGGTGAAGGTGCGGGAGCGTGCAGTGCGGTCTTGGCCGGTGGTCGAATACCGTCTCGAATCGCTTTTTGTGGGAAAAAAATGTTGACCCGAGTTTAGTGGGATCGCGAGATGAAAGAGGAAGAATAAAGTGGTTCCAGGTTGTGAAGAGACAAGGACGAGGCGTATCGTGTTCGATCTCTCGGTGATCCTCGAGGTCTCGTAACGGAAGACGCGTTCAGCCACTGCCGGAAAATATCACGCGCCCCTCTTTTCTTTCCTTCTGCCTTTCTTTCTTCATCTTTTGCTAACTGGCACTCTTGTCGTTTTTCGTTTGGTGCTATTATGCTGGGTACGCGAAAGTATGCGATCAGGCTCAAGTGGTAGATCATTCTCGCGCTGTTTCTCCATCCCTGCTGATGACCATTGTTACAGGGTCGAGAAAAGACATTCCTCCATCAAGGGGGCGCGGACGCGCTCCTAAATATTTTACAACCGGTCGACAACTGGGGACCCCACAGAACGACCCCCTGTGCCCCAATGTGTCTATATACATTCTGTACGTAAATTCAACAAGTTGGGACGGCCATCTCTGTCCATCCCTTTTTTTCACATCTCTGTATAGATGTTTTACCATCACCATGACCAACCAAGTGCCTCGTGCCTGAGCACGATGCCGGAGGGAGCGAGAGAAAGGAAGGGGGCATTGAGAACAGCATGTAGACAAGAGGAACAATAGGAAGATGCCGAGAGAGTCAAGCAGGTGCAGAATGAACTCGCAGTCCTTCGGCTTCGTCGCTTTTACCAAACAATGGAATCCCGATTTTCCTTCGTCACACTTCTGCAGCACAGTGCTTTCTAGCCTCGATCGGTTCCCTTGTTTTATACGTATGGCCCGAACAAAAATTTTTCGCTCATCGAGATCAAGTTGAGAAATGACATTTGCGGCATTGACCGTGAAGGGCGAGTGGACCGTAGCAACCGTCAAACCCTAATAACGAATATTACACATTGTTTCCAATGTGGCATCGCCCAATTGGCATCAGACAACGAACATGGCAATTGGATCGACCAGTAATCGCCGATGTTGGGAAAAGATGGAACGTTGATGGAAGCTTCACGAGAATCAGAGTGACAAGTCAGAAGAGCCAACGGCCCAGGCGCATTACCAATTGCGAGCATTTCTCAGGGTGTACATGCGCTCATGAGAGATCCATTTAGCGGCTTCCGCGGTGGTCCAATTAGAGGAAAACGATACGTGGATGGTTGTCCAGGTTGTTTGATGCACTCTTGAGCTACCGGGTGCGCTGTCCAGTAGAGGCGCGTGGTTTCGCCAATGTTGGCTACGAGAATGGCCAGTCTCCAGCAGGATCGCGAAACACTCCGGTACCATAGAAAATTTCTCGGTAAACTGTTGCAGAAGGTGAGCGCTCACTGCGACGAGTCGCCACGACTAACTGTGCGAACTTTCTTGCTCCTCATAAACCCCGATCAGCAAAGAGTCCGTTCCTTCTTCAAAGGTATATTAAACGTCTTTCTTGTAGACCAACCGATCATTCTGCGAGAAAGAGAGGAGATACGAAAAGAGAGCAATGACAACCTCCAGTCACAGCCATTCGTCTTTTCAACAGTTACTAGCTGGAAATCGCTGAAGGAAGAACAAAGTGGCTGAGGTTAAATAGAGATACATGAGGCACACGACTGACACCGCAAGTGGATTAAAGGAAAACTACAGTTAACCCGCTGATATTCAACTGACATTGCCAGACACGGGTTACCTCGCATCTTTGAGATTCCCCCGGACCATCTCCAGTGAACACCCCTTCCTAGGACCGAGTACTTGTCGCCGTAGCATTCCGATTGGTTTGCACTTTGTCGTTCGTTTTTTAGGGTTCCGTACCCAAAGGGTAAAACGGGACCCTATTGTGCTCGCTCCTCCGTCCGTCCGTCCTTCCGTCCGGCCGTCTGTCACCAGGCTGTATCTCATGAACCGTGATAGTTAGGGAGTTGAAATTTTCACAGATGATGTATTTCTGTTGCCGCTATAACAACAAATACTGAAAACTAGAAGAAAATAAATATTTTTTTCATCCGTTTTATAAATAATGGTACGGAACCCTTCGTGGGCGAGTCCTACTCGCACTTGGCCGGTATTTTTCTTCTATTTTTCGAATCGGCCAGTTCGATAGGGTTAAAGTTGGCGTAATTATATTAAGCTAGTATTGGGTCATTGTACCACGCTATATTTCAACGCACTTGATATCTGATCTGGAAATCAGGATTGGTTAGAAAATATTATTTGGAATGGGCAAGTGACGATGGTTGACAAATCATTAGTTGAAAATATTAATAATCCAGCTATCAACAATGTCGCGAAAAGCTTTTGAACATGAGGATCTCAATTAAATCAGGATTCATTGGGAATATCGTACTATTGATTTGTGTGATCGCAATCAATAGTGCACGTTCGACACGATCGCTCGAATTTGTACCAACACGATATGGTTTTGTGGACACCCACTCTTGTGAGCGTAAGAACGAAATCCAGCTGGCATTGAGCCAAAGTTGTCGCCCGAACCACCTTTCCGACGGGTCTCTGACGGTGCTCAGATATCTCCGTGCGCATATATGCGGACGCAGAAGCCTCAAGTTCTTAAGTATTCCCGGATGAGTTATGTGATCGCGTATAATCATTGTCATTATACAAACAAAATTTCGATACTGGAATTTTCGAAACGCCATGATTTGGGGGAACGTTGGGTGCTTTGGTGTTTTTTTTTCCACGGAGTTTAGCCCGGCGATTTATGTGACGATTGATCATGTGAAAAACGATTACAACGTTGAGTGAGCTCGCACTGTTTCAGTGTCTCCCCAAACCTGTTGGACTATACACGCGTATCATCTTCGAAATGATTATGGTCAGTTTCACTGCGCACACTTTGTCAGAAACTTATTAACATTAATGGATTCATTCAACGATAAAAGTACTTTTCGAAAATTCCCTCGAAATTAATTAAAATATAATACAATTAAATCGCCATTAATTGAATCCTATTTAATTAAATGATTATTGATTATGATGAATTTCGAGAATTTCGTCAACTATTTTAATTATGATTAAACAATAAATGGCTTTTGTGACGAACGTTTTTTAATTATTGTGTAAGTGTGAAAACGAAACGTTAATTTTATCTTCTTCGTCATACATAAGCTATTCAAAATATTCCACGTATTTCTTCCATTCGCTAAGTCCAGATATTACTATATACAATCCCGATGCTAAATTTAATCGAGAATCGCGTTGTTTCGTGATACCCAGCGAATATTTTCATGATAGAAGAAAAAAGATTTATGATAGTGGAGGAGAATAAGAAATTCATTTCTAGAACCAAGAGGAATTCTGTCGACTAGATAATCCGAGTCTTGTCTGTCGAAACGTTTCAGTTCGTGATTGAAACCAGTAGATTCAGAATCTAGTCTCTATTTTCCATACCTGATTGCATCACGTTGCAAAAAAAGCAAACTTCAAAAACTCAACTGTGACACAATCTTCACACGATAAATCATGAGTGACTCCGATTATTTCGAATTTCAGGATTCTTCTGTCCTGAATGTTGAGGAAGAAATTGTTCCAGACAAAATTCAAAAAAGTGGATACAATAAGAAGAGGAAAAAATCGCCACTAAGCCTGAGAAATTTCTTCAGCAGAGGTAAGTAAAAATTTTGATAGTAATTAAACAATCGAATCTAGGGTAATACAGTCAAAGATGGATTTAATCGAATCACGAAGCTTCAATTAACGTCGGTAAAATCTCCCCAAAATAAATAAAGGCAAGCTTTATCGATATACCAAGCTGATATCGAACTCACCTTCAATCAAATAATGGATAAAAACATCAATTTATAACGAACCTCATTGACCATAATCGTTTTTTATTTGTAAATTAAACATTATTGTCTTGTCATTTATTTCCATTTGAAATGCTGTTATGATATCGTCATTTATATTATATATTTTTTCTTTAGCTTGGTGGAGATTTGAATCGAAAGCGGATGGAATCGACGACGCGAATCATCCTGCTGGGGATAAAGTAGGCACCGTACACTGTGAGTCGAACATGTTATTTTCTATTCCACAAGATTTCATCTCTCGTGTAATTTCCTGTTATCGGCAGTAGTTAGAAAAGACATTTCGACCGCTATTCCAGCGGTAGAGCAGTCTGAGGTCTCAGGCAATCAATTTACCGACGTACGGTAACTTTCCTATAGTCGGTAACCATTTTTGACATGACATCAGGGTACTGGCAATTTTGGCTGTTCGAAGTATCCGCTGCTTTTAGTACCTTGCCTTGCCATTCGTGGCGCTACCTGTATTCTTACAAAAATAATACGCGCGCAGCGTCTGCGTATACAGGGTGTCGTAAACGGATTTGATCAACAACTATCAAAATGGCAAAACATGTTTTGAGAAATAGCCTCCAGTTTTCATCTAAAGCTAGATAATTAAATAAAAATTGCAAAATTACTACGGGTCAGTATCTCCTTATTTTTTTATCAGCATTTCCATACAATTATTTTTAAATATGCTTGATAAATATGTATCGTTTGTTATTTTACTTGGTATTACGACAAATTTAAGATATTTTCAGAAATGATAACGGTAATTATGCAGAAGTGGGACTCCAACTCAATTTTGGTGGCAGATTTTTTTGTTCGCCATAAATGTCTTAAATTAGTCACTACTAGTGATATTTATCCGGCGGAGGATGATATTTTCAATTATTCAACCCAAACAACCTTAATTATTTTCATGAGTTATGAGGTTTTTTGGGTTTGTTTGGGTATATTCTGGAAGGCTCATTTCGTAAATCCCTCTACACCTCACCTTCAGTTTAGGCGTCGAAGTATATGAAAATGTCCTATTTTATTAAATTTTTCGCCAAACTTCAAAACCTCATAACTTATGGAAATAATTAAAAATGGCAGCCTCCGCCGGCTAAATATCACTAGTTGTACCTAATTAAAGTAACTTATGGCAAAAAAAAATCTCTCGCTAAAATTGAGTTGGATTTCTGCATAATTGCCATGATAAATATGGAATACTAAGTTTGTGTAAAACGTTTATAAAAGCAATATAGGATTAGGAATATTACTAAAAAAATCGAGAAAAACGTTTTTTGCACACAAAGTTTCACAATTTGACATATTCATCGTCACTTATTTTTACGAATATTCTTAAAATTGGAAAAGAACAGAAATATAAAAAAATAACACCGCGTCTTACTGAATGTTTAATTGCAAACTTATCCCTCGCCGTTTGAAATCCCGAGGGATAAAACTGCAAAGTGATCTCCTCGAGGGACATTTGATCCGGAGGAAGCCTCGAAAAACTACGAAATTAAAGTTTAACGACGCGGGCTGCGAGCAGGCGTATCGCGCGAGAGAAAAAAACCATGATCCGGTGATAACGGAGAAACGGTGGAATACCCGCGTGAACGACCGTGGAGCAAACGACCATGAATTAATTTTCAAACTCGTACTCCGATGAAAAAATACTGCCCCATTCTTTCTTTTTCATCAAGTCGTAACATTCATGATCGCTGCATTCGTATATCCGAGAGTCTTTTCGACAGCTCGTAAAATTCCGTTAGAATCATTTTATTGACGTAAGAGAAATTTCGTCGAAAATGGTCGAACCCATAATCTTTTTATTTTACATTTGAACGAGGTGAAAAATCATTGCGTTTATCGTTAAAGGTCGTTAAATCTACGTGGATAGCAGCGGTACGAAAGTATTGAAATATTTACGTGTAGGGTAATCTGGTCTAGGAGTACGCACTTAAGATTCAAAATATTCTAAAAAAATTAATATGAAGTCTAGGAAATCAAATAAGCATTTATTACGTTTGCAATTTAAACATCTTTCATAAAGTAACATTAAAAAAAAACAAAATTTTAAAATATCACTAAAAATAACAAAAATAATCAGAAATTGGAATTGCGTACTCTTACAAGTACTATTGGATAAGAGTACGCGAGTATGAGCGAAATTCAAC
>JAPYZJ010003728.1:0-16222 GCA_030522765.1 Ophioninae sp. B BG-2022a | reverse complement strand
TATTCAACGTCCGCTTCAAGATTTTTTAACCCTCTATAGGAGAACATATAAAATTTCGTAAATAAGTAATTAAAAAATGATTATCGAAAGAAATAAAAAAACACGTGTGTTTCTGGTAAAATCTGATTTTTTTTTATTTATTTGAAGAAAAAAAAACACACAAATTTATACATTGTTTCGTAACAGATAAGTTTCATCGACTCAAAATGAGTTTGAAGAAATATATTGATTTTGATAGGCAGAGAATCGGTTTGTGACAGAAATGCCAGGAACTGAGGTTCAAGGGAGGCTTGCAACTAAAAGTTGCAACCGGCTTCAAACTTGACCGCGCGTATATCAGCCGCGTCGTAATCTCGGAACGGTCGAAACGTTCGTATCGATAAAATTGAAGGTGACCGGTTCGGACGAATCGAGTCTACCGTTCGGACAACAAAATCTTCAGATATCGTAAATTCGAATAATCGAGGTTCTACTGTACACACGAAGCGGCATTACCACTGATATATCGCGATATACACACGTTACTCTCTGCACCACAACGCGAAAAGGATCGCGAGAGGATCCTCGCTCATTCTTCCTGTTTTCTCCCTACCGTGTGTCCCGAGTATGTATTATTTCTTATCCTTTATTATTCGCCTCGCGAGGAACTCGATTTCGAGAATGCCTGAGAGGCGCGTTCGGCACACCCGCGGGCCAATTACGGATCTACGAGTATCGAGAACGAGTGATAGAGAGAGAACAAAAAAAAAAAAAAAAAAAAAAAAAAAAAAAAAAAAAAAAAAAAAAAAAAAAAAAAAAAAAAAAAAAAAAAAAAAAAAAAAAAAAAAAAAAAAAAAGCGGGAAACCATCCAACCGCGTATCAGAAGGGGGAGGCTCCTCTCTCTCTCTCTCTCTCTCTCTCTCTCTTTTTTTTCTGTCTTGATACACTCTCGGTAAATGTTGAAAAATAAAATTAAAAAAAAATTGTAAAATCACCGGAAGCGGTTCGTGCACCGCTCATTACGTTATGTATCTTCACAGTGAAACGTAGGAAAACGTACTTTCTTGCGTACACGTACGAATATCCGATTCCTCGTGCGAAGTGTCAATTTACGTACCTGTGGCTGCGTAAACGCGGACGCGTAGTAAAAAAGGAAAAAAAAAAGACTATTCATTGGATGTATTAAATATTGGGAGGAGCTTTAAATCCCTTAGACGTTCAATCATGTAAAATCGTAATTGCTGACGGTATTTGATTGAGGTTTACTTGATCAATTCGAGGCTCAATTTATTTATTTTTGAGTAGAAAACAAAATTATGAATGTTGAAATAAAACTGAAATGTTTGGGTTTGTTTGGGTTTATTATTTATACGATAAATGAAATTTATTCAATGAATAAATTTATTCAATTAATAAATTTATTCAATAAATGAAATTTATTCAATGAATAAATTTATTCAATTAATAAATTCATTCAATAAATTATATTTATTCAATGAATAAATTTATTCAATAAATGAAATTTATTCAATGAATAAATTTATTCAATAAATGAAATTTATTCAATAAATGAAATTTATTCAATGAATAAATTTATTTATTCAATAATCAACGTATTAATAATAATTTTGGTTAAAAAAAATGGTCACTATTAACAATATAACCTTTTTTTTAAAAAGCATTTTTTCGGCCTTATTCAAACCACTGTTTTTCTTTTTTTATCGTGCATCGATATTTAATAATCAAAAACGCGAATTCTCGAAAATCGTTGAGAGAACTTTTCAAACTTGGACGAAAAATTTTTTTTTTCCTGGGACCCAAACAAACCCAAACATTTCTAGAGAATGAGTACGAGGAGGTGAAGGAGGTGATGAGAATGACAGATAGCGATACTCCCGGTACTCGAGTAAAAGTAATAGTAGTAATAGTGGAAAGAAAGAGAGAGGCGAGTTTGGCCGAGAGCCACGCAACGCCGAGCAGACTGCACTTTCTCCGACTTTCAAATTTTCTTCTCTCGCGCGCTCTCCGACCGGACTTTGGAGTAAATTGAACCACGTGTGTCTTTTCAGGCATATATATATATATATATATGAATTTTTCTATCCGGACGGAAAATCGTGTATCTTGACGAAAAAGAAATCGTACAGGAATTTGTCAAACGGGTTTTCAAAAGGGACAAAGCCAGTTTCGTTTTTCTTTTTTATATTTATTTTTTCTATTTTTTTTTTGTACCCGGTACGTCATTTTGGAAAAAAGTAATTTTTCAGATAATTTTTGCACTTCCGATTGCACGCTGCATTTTTAAAACCAAACAATTATAGTATAATCACTATTTAAACAAAACAAAAAAAAACAAAATGGTTGAGGTTTGGAATATTCGGTCTGATAAGTAAAAAAAATTCATTATTTTTTTCAAAATTTCTTCGTCTCGATATCTTTGTTCAACTGTCAAAAAAAAAAATAGCGATACAAATAAATGTAAAGAATGAAAAAAAAAAACTAAAAAATACATGGTAATTAACCCAGTAAAAAAAATGGACTTATGATTTTACACGTATTTTATTCGTAAACGAGAAATCGAAAATTCAAAAGATTTTTGATAGCGGTTCAAAATTGAATATTACAGTATATTAATGAAAAAAACTGGTGACAATTTGTGGATAAAAACAAGTCCAAACAAGGGCCAACGATCAATGTGTAATTCTGGGTACCTATACGCCCACGAATAAACATAAACACCCTAGGGTCGTTAAAATCCGATGTGGCCATTAAAAACTGGTTTGAGTTATTTCAGATTTTTTTTTTGGAGGTTATATACATATATTTATATATATATATACGTTGATGGGTCCATGAAGGCCCCGGAGGTGAAAGATGCGTCGGGAATGATCGAAAAGTAGTGGAAACGGTGCTCGTAGCCACAGGGAGGTAAGAAAAGCTTGACTAACCTCTTAAGGCCCACGCTGGTCACGTGATAAAGCCGAGAAGGTAAGGAATGGAATATGGCTGGTGGACCCGGACTCTTCCGGGATCGATTAGCCTCCGTATCGTTCCAACGCTCTGTACACTTATGTACGGAAGGTATAGTGTACCTATGTGTGTATATTGAATATTGAAAACGAGATAATGCGGAATATGTTATGTTTCGTTCCTGAGAGTCAAAAGGCCCTAATCGGGGTAAAATTCACTCGGTGGATGGTAAGGGTCACGCCCTCACGCTTGGCAAACCTTACCCACGTGTATTAAGACTGAGTCGACATAACGGGGAATCCCCGTTCGATCGATCCTGACCGGTGATATTTTCCTCTCCGAGGAACACACACGTGCGTTCAACCAAGGAAAAAAGAAATCTTTCGCTTCACAGCCGCGCTTGTATGCATAATGCTCGACGTGTTTTTCTCTCTCTCTCTCTCTTATTTTTATTATTTTTTTATTATCATTATTTCTTTGATTTAGTGTTATCATTTATTATTATAATTATTATTGTGATTATTACTATTATTATTATTTATAAATTCATATTATTCTTATTATTGTTGCTTTTTTTTGGCTTTTTAATAAACTTTGTTTATTCGTATGTATTTTGTTGTTATCCTTATTTTTTTATTTTTATTTATGTTTTTTTTTAATATTTCATTTTTGTATCATTATTCATGTACATCTGTTTGCCTGAAAGTCTGCTAGGGCATAATAAATTCTATCAATCAATCAATCAATATCTTGATTTTACGATAAAAATTATAAGCACGAAAATTGTAGAGAATCGAATTTGCAACAGCTTAGGTTCTTATCATTTTTGTAAAAAAATGAAAAATAAAGGAGATATGGGTAAAAAAAGGTTTGACCTTCAAACCAATATAGCGGCTAACGCACCGGTCGGATTTGCTCGAGTTTTTGGATTTAAGCTATTTATGACCCCCCCTAAATATCGGCGTAAAAATATTTGTGACTATAATTCTCACTGTATCTCTGTTCCTTTCTCTCGACTCTCATAATTAATGTAAAAATCTGTACCGTCCGTTGCTGGAAATTTTCCTACAAATAAAGTAACCCAAACGTATCAGTTAATTAAAAAATAAAAAATTCTAAATTAAAAAATAAAGAGGTTAAAATTGAAAAAAAAAAAGAAAAGGGTGGCTGCCAAGTATCCGGGCAGAGAGCGAAGCTCCGAATCTTGAACACGACGCGAAAGGGGGTTGAACTCAAAGTCCCGAGGGTCCTCGATTCGGGCCGTTTTGGAGTGAGAAGAATCCGTCGTTCGTTGCCTCGTTTTTTTCTTCCTCTACTGGTTTTGGGGCTCGTCTCGAGGCTCGGTGCTTTTGCCTCTGCGACAGGTGTTTGACCGACGCGTACGTGTGTTCCGGCACACACGATAAACGTCACGAAACGACTTTTTCGCCGCCCCGCGTTTTTGGACGGGATTCTGTTCGCTGTATAGTGTAGAGTCTCGATTATTCGAACTTATCCGGACCGGACGGATTTCGGATCAATGAAAATTTGTATAATGGAAATGTGTAATGATTGCTGGTTACGTATCGCGTTCGCAACAAACGAATTACGGATTTTGCTTCTCTTGTGCATTTCTAATTTTATAGATTTTTAGGACAACATTTCGAGGACATTTTATATATTTATAACGGACTTTTGAGGACAATATTTCAAGGACATTTTATATATTCATAACGGACTTTTGAGGACATTTTATATATTTATAACGGACTTTTGAGGACAATATTTCAAGGACATTTTATATATTTATAATGGACTTTTGAGGACAATACTTCAAGGACATTTTATATATTTATAACGGAATTTTGAGGACAAAATTTCGAGGACATTTTATATATTTATAACGGACTTTTGAGGACAATATTTCGAGGACAATTTATATATTTATAATGGACTTTTGAGGACAATATTTCGAGGACATTTTATATATTTATAATGGACTTTTGAGGACAATATTTCAAGGACATTTTATATATTTATAACGGACTTTTGAGGACAATATTTCGAGGACATTTCATATATTTATAACGGACTTTTGAGGACAACATTTCGGGGACATTTTATATATTTATAATGGACTTTTAAGGACTCCGAACCGTTTGGACAACGGAGAACTCGGATAACGTGAATTCGAATAATCGAGGGTTTACAGTACCTATGAAAATCCCGTTATCGAATTCCGCATCGTTAAAACACATTTTATATTTTCTTTCAAACGGTAAACATAGTTAATCGATTTCGAAAATCCACAATCTCAGTTTCCAAAAAGACTACAAAATAATGTATATAAAAGAAAAATGAATAAGTATATAATAACAAATATGAAACGAAACTAATACAAAAAAAAAATAAAAATTAAGAAAACAAACGTAAAAACGTCGCTGCAATCAATAACCCTAACTGTAGCGTAACGAACAATCAAGATCTTCAGAAATTACGTCAAAAAACCTCAACCTTAAAATTCCCCAAAAATTTCAAAAACTCGTGCTCAAAATTTCGCCCTCGTAAAAATTCGTTCATAAATAACGTTGAATTTTCAAAACCTTTTTTAAAATTCCTCATGGACGAATAATAAGAAGTAACGGGATCGAGGGTTCTCTCTTCGTCGGTGAACAAAGCGGGCGTTCGCTCTTGGCTCAGAGCAACAAGTGCATTCGAGCAATCGCTCGGGTAATTGATTCCAGAGGAGCTCGAATGCGTGAATGAATAGGCGCAACGATTTCTAATCGCGGCCTTACGGTTGGTTCGATAAAAAAAAAAATCTAGTTGAGAAATCGAAGCGATAAAAAAAATTAAAATAAAAAAAAAATAATAAAAATAAAAAAAATAAAAATGAAAATTAAAAAAATAAAAATTAAAAAAATAAAAATTAAAAAAAATAAAAATTAAAAAACGAAAAATAAAAATAAAAAGAAAATTAAAAATAAATTAAATAAACGAATGTAAGAATAATTATAAGAATATAATAACAATATGGTAATGGGAGGTTGGTAACTGACGTGTTACAATATTTATAATACTCGCGCTCTTTCGAAAGCCGTAATCACCGAACGCGCACGCGCACTCCGATCGACGTATGTCTGCGTCTGTCTATCGCACGTATGCATATGAAAACCCGGGGTATGAATGCATACGTGATAAAGCAGGTGAAAGTGCATTCGCTTCATTTCACAAGGTGTTCACCATACCCCCCGCTGGCGCGTTCCTAGTCGATCCTATGTTACTGCATACGCGAATATACGTATATACATGCGCATACGCGCACGTACCGATCCGAAGCTACGTGTAGCGGTAAGGCATGCAATCCCGGTGGCGTTTAACGGCTTCGTTACTACCGCGCCTCGTACCACCTCGGTCGGGCATAAATCCACGAAACGCACAGCTGAAATTGGGTTAGCCCACCGGAACGTACGAAAACGAAAACCGAACGTTTCACTTTTACGTCTCGTCGCATAAATGTAGGACTCTTGTCATTTTATTTCAATGTATGTATTTATTTAACTTAAATATTTTTTTCTTTTGTTTTTGTTATTCAATTTTTTAGTTAGTTTTTCATTGTTGGATTTTTTTAGTGGTTTTCTTGGTTTTATTTTGATTTTGGATTTTTTTTTTTAGTTATTTTTGTTGGTTTTATTTTGTTTTTGGATTTTTTTAGTTATTTTTCCTGTTTTTTTTTGTTATTGGATTTTTTAGTTATTTTTCGTGATTTAATTTCGTTATTTTTTCTTATTCGATTTTTTAGTTATTTTTCCTGGTTTTATTTTGTTATTCGATTTTTCAGCTATTTTTCGTGATTTAATTTCTTTATTTTTCCTTATTCGATTTTTTAGTGATTTTTCGTTATTTGATTCCATTTTTTATATTTATTCCATTCAGTTACTTTTATTATTTTCTATTTAACTTAATTATTGCCATTGATTGTTTTGCGAAAAATCGAACTTTTAATCCGACGCCTCTATTACACACAAAAATAAATAAATAAATACATAAATATTTTTAATACACAAAATACACACAATTTCTCAATTTAAAAAAACAAAATGATATCAAAAATATTGAACATTATTAATATTAAAAATCCTTTCATATTTATTAAATCTTAAAATATCGAAAAAAATTGTTTAAATAAATTCAATCAAAGTCCACAAAATACCTGAAATTTTCGAACATTGAAAACAAAATATAAAAAATATTAAATATTATTGATATTCACTATCGTTATATATTTATAAAAAATAAAAAATGTATATATTGAAGTACGTTTGAATAAATTGAATATTCAATATAACACGAATAAATAATTGTATTGAAAAATATTTTTTTTGTTAATACGTATAAATTCTCCGTTGTTCGTATAAACAAATATGGAATGTATCACATTCCAGATAGATAATCGACACACAAACCTCGAGAGTCTCCGATATCAATTCGTCACTGTTGGATAGCCGGGGTAATTTTTGTATCAGCAATGAGCGTCTGTATCTTCCGTATCGGATACAAACGTGCATAAAATGAACACGCGCGCGCATAAGTGGGCACGGATCTACGTACAAATAAGCGTATATAGTATAGCCCATGTACTCGCAGGACAGAAAAGGAAATGGGCCCCCGTATCGCGTTCCAAATAGCTTATCCATAAGCGTGCGTGAGTTTGTGTTATAAACATACTCGGATACCCCTAGATATCACGTGATAACTGTAAACGCCGAGAGTTTCTACTTAACACCTGGTCATACTTTCCCAACCTACCAATTACGATATCGACTATGTATATTCGTATATAACACGCGATTACGAAAATGGGAGAAAATCAAAATGTCGGAGGTATTTAAATGCCCGCTGCCCCGAAGGATTCTAAGGATTTACCGAGCCGATTTGCAGTGCAAAAAAGACACAAAAAAAAAAATATATCGCAGCTATAAATTACTCGAGCAAACTTCAGCATTGCTCGGTCGGATTCAGTTTTTTTTTCTCCGGGAGGAAGATCAATCGTTTTTTAGGATTTCGGATCACTGGTATTCAAATTTTTGTGTTTTGAAAGATTTTTTTTGCATTTTTGTAATTTTCGAATTTTTTGTAATGTTATCAATTTTTTCTAGTTTTTTTAAGGTTTCTTATTTTGGAAATTTTCTTAATTACCTCGTTCAAAAACAGTTGACTTTTTTTGAACGTTTAAAGCATCGAAGCTTCACGATTGAATTTTAAATTTTGAATTTGGAATTTTGAAGCATGGAATCTTCAGGATTGAATTTTGAATTTTGAGTTTCGAAGCATGGAAGCTCCAGGATTGAATTTTGAATTTTGAATTGCATTTTGAATTGAATTTTGAGTTTTGAAGCGTGGAATCTTCACGATTGAATTTTGAATTTTGAATTTTGAGTTTCGAAGCATGGAAGCTCCACGATTGAATTTTGAATTGCATTTTGAATTGAATTTTGAATTTTGAAGCATGGAAGCTTCACGATTGAATTTTGAATTAAATTTCGAATTGAATTTTGAATTGAATTTCGAATCAAATTTTGAATTGAATTTTGAATTGAATTTCGAATAGAATTTTGAATAGAATTTTGAATTGAATTTTGAATTGAATTTTGAATTGAATTTCGAATAGAATTTTGAATAGAATTTTGAATTGAATTTTGAATTGAATTTTGAATTGAATTTTGAATATAATTTTGAATTGAATTTTAAATTGAATTTTGAATTGAATTTTGAATTGAATTTTGAATTGAATTTTGAATGAAATTTTGAATTAAATTTTGAATCGAATTTTGAATTCAATTTTGAATGAAATTTTGAATTAAATTTTGAATTTTGAAGCATGGAAGCTTCACGATTGCCCATTGCCGTTTTCCTCAGTTCTAGCGTTTAGCCCGTACATCCGGTGATAATATTAATCGTCGATAGAAGAAGAGTGGCTTGTGTCTCACATGTGTGTAGGTACGTTGTGTCATCAAACCGGGAGCATATTTCTTTGTATGCGTTTGCGTCATAATAATTTACGATTACGAATGGTTGGGTTATATACCTACATATAGCAAGATAGATAGATAGATAAAAGTAGGATCGTTCGAGGAGTCGCGATTGGCAATGACAGCGCGAAGCGATCCGAGTCCCGTCGCGGTTCAAGGATGCCCGGGGCTTTGTCATTGCCGGCGTACCGGTCGCGTGTCGATGAATCAGCTGTGCGCTGCTATGGACTTCGCATACGTATTCCTAGATATATATTTATATCGTTATTTTTATTGCTTCTGATTTTTTATTTTTTATTTTGGATATTCTAATTTTATTATTATTTATTATTATTATTATTATTATTATTATTATTATTATTAATTATTGATTATTATTATTACTACATATATAGTAATTGCGATAGTAATAACAATAATAGAATTTAATTTTAATTTTAAGAACTGTTTTATAATTTCGTAATAATAAATAATAATTTATTAATTATAATTATTAATAATGATAATAGAATATCGTATTCAATAGTATATTCAAAATAAAAAATAAATAATCAAAAGCAATAATGATAATAAAATTAATAACAGAATGGGTATATTGAAAAAAATATATTTATATTTATATATATCGAAAGTACGAACAAACGATATCCCATAATCGAGAAACATAATAATCTGGTAAGTTCCTTTGTTTCCGTTCGTTAGACGGATCGATTCTCGAAGAAATCAATTCCAGACCAATATCGCGACTCGATTGTTTATTTCTTGCTCTTCTTTATTTTATTGAGAGATTACGAGAATGATGATTAATGCTTTTGTTATTCTTCCGCCGTTATTCTCTCGGTCTTGTCGCGAAAGCTTTACGAGGCACTGGGTAATGCGAACAAGTAGGGCTTGAGAGAAAGAGAGAGAGAGAGAGAGAGAGATTGCGATGATGATGACGATGATGATGATGATAGAATTTATTACGCCGAAGATACACTTTCGTTAAAAGAGAAAAACAAAAATAACAAACAATACATAAGTAAATAAAATAATTATAAAATAATTATAAAAATTGAGTAAATTATGTAAGCTAAAAAAAGAATCGTAAAATAATAATGAAGGAAAAATAAACGATACACGAATTTACGAATACCTGCGAATAAATTATATGAAACAAAAATAATTATAACAAAAAATATAAAGATAAAAGTAAATAATTAAAAAAAAAATGGAATGAGTATATTGAAAATAAAAAATAAATAGATACAAGAAATAATAATAATAGTTATAATAATATTAGAATTAAATTAAAAATATTAAAAATATATTACAATTATGATTAAAATATATTAAAATTAAGTATATTAAAAAAATTTTAATTAATAGAAATAATTAATAAATTAATAGAAAAAAAAATTTATAAAATAATAGAAAAAAAAACTAATAAAACAATAGAAAAAATTAATAAAATAATAGAAAAAAAACTAATGAAATACTAGAAAAAATTAAATAATTAATAGAAACAATAATAATACTGATAATAAAAATAGAGTGAATATATTGAAAATAATAATATAAGAGAGAGTGGGAGGGGGGAGAGACAAAAAAAAGAGGAAAATCAAATCGCAGGAAAGTTTTTTCACGGTATTAAAAATGGGGTCAGACGACACTCAAACAATTACGATTTTGCAACTGTCTTTGGATTCTTCGGCTGGTGTTCCATTGATTAGACCCCATGTAGAGGCCGGGCGTAAAAACTTGCGGGGTACTCTAGGCTTGCATCTTCATTGTTCTCGTTCCGTACGGTAACTCCTCGTGTTTGCGGGAGCGTGATCAATCAAACTCGTCGGATATCGATCTACGATTGTCGTGCGAATAATCAGGGCATCACCAATAGAATGCGGAATGTATGGGCTCGGAGTATGGTCGCCGCCCTAGAGGGTATCGATGCAATGCGCATGAACGCTTCGATAGAAGTGGATGTCTGGTTTGGGTGGGCCAAACCCAAACAAACGAGACGATTTTGTTTGGGTTCGATATAAGTAGACTTTGGGTCTGTTTGGGTCAAACCCAAACAAAATAGACTGTTTGGGTTCAATATAAGTAGACTTTGGGTCTGTTTGGGTCAAACCCAAACAAATTACACTGTTTGGGTTCGATATGATTAAAAGTCGGGTCTGTTTGGGTAAAAAAAAAATCGACTCGTTTGTTTGGGTTCGAAATAAGTAGAGGTCGAGTCTGTTTGGGTAAAAAAAAAAATCGACTGGTTTGTTTGGGTTCGATATAAGTAGAAATCAGGTCTGTTTGGGTCAAACCCAAAAAAAAATCGACTCGTTTGTTTGGGTTCGATATAAATAGACTTTGGGTCTGTTTGGGTCAAACCCAAACCAAAATCGTTTGTTTGGGTTCGATATAACTAGACTTTGGGTCACTTTGGGTCAAACCCAAACCAAAATCGACTCTGATAAAAATGACGAATCAATACTGCTCCTTAATACGTGATAAATAAAAAGAAAAACATTTTTATCCTCGACTGAAAAATACAATAAAAATTTTCCGATCGTTCCTCCCGTCACCAAAAACTCTTTTCAAGTCGTCTTTTTCCGCACTTCCGGTACGACTTTTATTACAACCACATATGACGTACACTCGCAATAAAAAAAAAAAATAAATTAAAAAAAAAAAAATTCAATTCGTCACAAAGATACTGGAAAGAGAACGTCCGTCGAAGCCGGTAATGGGAAGCCCGAGTGACCTTCGATAGAAATGTGTTTCCTGCTGCTTCTTTTGAATCTGCGCGGTGCGCGGTTTCGTCTCGCATCCGATTGCAACACTTGTGTATAAACTTGCCCCGATACGTGCGTGAGTACGATTTGTGCTATATATCGAAAAAACGGGGGCACGAGCCGAGCAAATCTCCTCGCCTGACGCTCTCTTACTTTTTTGTATAAACACCCCTGCGTACATGTGTTCGAACGCTCGTTACACGTATATCGTATTATATACACTTTGCACAACACAATCTCCTCAAGGATTTCTTTGTTCGAGTCTCCTCGATTATTTCTCTGAGCTCTAAGCGAGGCCTCACCACGCTCGATATATGTATATATATTTATATTTATATATATATATAAATAAATGATTGCGAGAAGACCAAGTGCACGATGGTGGTTTATGAAAACAGAAGCTCATCGCACACGCATCTTTTGATGATTAATCGTGAGATTAGGCTACCGTGAACGTTTCGTCAAATCTGGGGGTTTCGAGGTTGTGTCACTGGAACGCAACGAATATATGAAATTATTATTATTCTTATTATTTTTTATTATTTATTATTTCTTTTTTATTATTTATTTTTTATTTTTTATTATTTATTTTTTATTTTTTATTATTATATTATATATATAATACTTTTTAAATTGGTGATAAGAATTTGACTTGAAGAATTTAATTAAGAATTTGATATTAAAAAGAAAGATTTTTGTGACGCTCGAGACTCGGGTTGGGACGCAATGAAAATGATTTTGTTTTTTTTTTAATTTTATTAATTTTATTTTGAATATTTGGGCTACAAAAATCTACAAAAATCGCGCACACTTTTTTTGGATACTCGTTCGACGTAAAAGTGAATATTATTAGAAATAGATAAATAAATAAATAAATAAATATATATAAAGATATTATTTCTTTATTTATTTACCTATTTCTAAGAATATTCACTCAAACAAACCCAAATGTTCCAAATAAAATTAGTAAAATAAAAAAAAACAAAAAACAAAAAAAACAAACCCAAACAAAAAAAACGAAAAAAAAAACAAAATCATTTTTATTGAATCCCAACTCGAGTCTCGAGCGTCACAAAAATCTTTTTTGCTAAAGAAACTTAGATCAAAGGATAACTCATGATTGGAACGATAAAAATTGAATTTAAACTCAAATTTTAAACGCATTTTTCTCGTGACTCTATTTTTCAAAGATTTTACACGATTCCTCGATATATCGAGTGCACAGATCGAATTCGTTCAAACATATTTTTCAAAAAACAATGAATTGTTAAAAACGACCTAGGATTCGGATAATCGGGATTCCACTGTACACGTTTAATCCACGAGAGTTTGATTTCCTTGCAGTTCCCTTACGACGTTCTAGCCGTGGTTAGGCACAGCCGCGTAATTCCGTATACACGTGCACGCTGCACCTGAACGTGAGTAACGAGTATTTCCCGTGTGCTGACTCTCTACCCCGACCCCCCCCTGCCTTTCTCCGATCTTCTCTCGCTCTGCTCCCTGAATCACGAAACAGCTGGGGCTCGACGCAAAATCAGAAATCCTCTCTATCTCTTTGCGCGGAGAGACAAAGACGCCAATTTATTATTATTATTACTATTATTATTATTTTTCACAAGACTTGCACAATTCTCGGCGTTGTGAAAGAATTGTTGATAATAATAATAATAATAATAATAATAACAACAACAGCAACAACAACAAAACTTATTATTATTATTATTATTATGGATTATTATTTGTTTATTATTATTTATTATTATTATTATTATTATTATAAATAATTTTATTTATAATAATAATAAATAATAATAAATAAATAATAAGTAAATAATAAATATTTACAATAATATTATTATAAATAAAATTATTTATAATAATCTTATTGTAAATATTTATCATTTATTTATTATTTATTTATTATTATTTATTATTATTATTGTTATCAATCATTATTGTTGTTGGTTTCATCGTCAAATACTTGAAATTCTAGTTTTTACTTAAAATTCGATGTTTTACTTAAAATTCTATTTTCTACTTGAAATTCTAATTTTTATTAAAAAATTCCTACTTTGTAATTAATTGTTTATCAAATTTGTTTAACATGTTAAATTGTTATTAAACTTAGTGTTGTTTATTTTTTTTTTTTAAATATATTAGAAAAATCGTGGGTGAGTGTGTTTGGGTTAGAAATTCGATAAACAAGGACAAATTTGTTTTTGCGTACATTTACGTAGATCGTTTGATTTGATAACACTTTAAGGGGGGGGGGTTGGAGGTTGGAGGGTGTAAGGGGAGGGGAAAGGGTAGGTGGATAAATTGAATGGGTATTCCTGATAGGTGATAGGTGTATGATCGAGAAGATTTGAAATTGCTACCAGCGTCGATAGCGAGGACACCGATCCGAGTAATGGACACGTAGCCCGAAAGCCGCTTAACACGGTAGATGCCGAGGGATCCGTACGTCGCTCTTGTCTCGCTGTCGCTTAGACGTCATTTTATTTTATTTTTTCCTCGTATTTTTCTTTCTCTCTCTCTCTCTCTCTCTCTCTCTCTCTCTCTCTCTCTCTCTTTCTCTCTCTCTCTTCTTTTTTCTCTTTGTTGAAGAGTTCAACGAACCGCTGTGCGGTCGACGTTTCATCGGCGTATATAAATCTGTACTAAGTAAAACGGAGACTCTCTCTCTCTCTCTCTCTCGTTCTCTCTTTTTCTCTTTCTCACTCCTGAGCGAGAGCGAATAAGGTTTTGCGACTTTGGGCAGTTCAGTGTCCGAAAGGAAGATCGGGAGAAGGAGAAAAGGGGAAAAGGAGAATGAAGATCGAGAGGGGGGGGGGGGGGGGGGGCGAGGAAATAGGAGTGAAAAAAAACAAGAGGAAAAAATTCAGCCTTGGCAATACGAGAATCTTTATGAAGTCTGTTCGGTACGTCGATCCGGCACGTTGCCCATTGTTTTCGCGGTCATTTTTCGTATTAATAACCGGCGATATATACAGAAATCCTCGAGTACGGTCGAGAACCTCGTCTTTCTCTCTTTCTCTATTATTATCATTATTATACATTTAGTTATTATTTTGTTAACATTATTATTATTTTTATTATTTTTTATTTGTTATTATTTTTTGTATTATTTTTTATTCTAGTCCTAGTTTAGTCCTAGTTATTTTTATCCTAGTCCTAGTTCAGTCCTAATTATTTTTCCTACTCCAAGTTTAGTTCAAGTTACTATTTTATTTATTTATTATTATTATTTTTGTATTATTTTTATCCTGGTCCTAGTTTAGTCCTAGTTATTTTTCCTAGTCCTAGTTTAGTTCTAGTTACTATTTTTTTATTTATTATTATTATTTTTGTATTATTTTTTAACCCAGTCCTAGTTTAGTCCTAGTTGTTTTTCCTCGTCCTAGTTTAGTCCTAGTTATTTTTCCTAGTCCCAGTTTAGTTCTAGTTACTATTTTTTATTTATTTATTATTATTATTTTTGTATTATTTTTTATTTATCATATTATGTTATGTTCAAGTTTTGTTTGGGTCTGTTTTGGGTTGGATTCTCTTTTTTTTTTTACCCAAAAGTCTTTACTGGGGCATCATAAACTCGATCATTATCATCACTATCTCCCTCTCCCTTTCTCACTCTCACTTTCACCTCCTTCTAGCCCTCTTCTCTCTCTCTCTCTCTCTCTCTCTCTCTCTTCTTTTCTCCGCCTTAGTCCGACGTGACGCACGTGACACAAAAGTTCTCACCACCCACCGCTTCCTCATTTTTGACGTCCGCAACCGGAAGTGACGCGCTCTCAACGGAGTCAAAAAAAGAAAAAAGTACCCACGCGCGTGTACCCGAGTGACTGTCCTTAATTACTGATTCATTTGTACGTGCGCGGTTACCTTCAGAGCGAAGTTGCAACAATTGAAGGCGAAAACAAAAGAAAACGCACGCCCTTCCGAAAGTTGGAATTTTTTAGTCCGACAGAACTAGAATTAATAATAATAATAATAATAATAATAATAATAATAATAATAATAATTTTCTATATGTATTTTTTCATAAAAAGATTTTTTTTTTATTTTGTATAAAAAGATTTTTAAAAATTTTGTATAAAAAGATTTTTAAAAATTTTGTATAAAAAGATTTTTAAAAATTTTGTATAAAAAGATTTTTTTAAACTTTGTATAAAAAGATTTTAAAAAATTTTGTATATAAAGATTTAAATTAAAATTCTTTTTTTTTATTTTTTTAATATATATATAGAAAATTATTATTATTGTTTGGGTTTGTTTGGTGGTTTGTTTGACAAAGGAAAAAGAAAAAAAAAAATGCAAAGCACGTGTGAGAGAAAAAGAGAGAGGTAAAGGTGGCTACGCTAGTTTGAAATTCGCATTGCAAGCAGCCGATATAGGTTATTACCATACTTACGTAAGAATCGATGTAATCTGATATATATATATATATATATATATATATATATATATATATATATATATATATATATATGCAC
>JAPYZJ010003727.1:0-15487 GCA_030522765.1 Ophioninae sp. B BG-2022a | reverse complement strand
CTAAAGCCTCAGGTCGATACTAATCGCACACCGCACGAAACTCGACCGAATTACAAGCTGCGGACTTGCATATTTTATTTTCTTTCAATTTTCCTTTCTTTCCCACTGCTGCCCACGCAGCAAAGGGTTTCGTAAGAGATCCGGGTATTCTATGATCAGCGATGCAAATTTGACGGTCATCAACCATGATTACGGTTGACGAACCGTGTTGCTACATTGTACTTACAATGATGGTAGGTATGGAGCTGTTTCGCTTTCAGCAAAAAAAAAGGCACAAAGAGTGCGAGACAACGTCATGAAGGGAATAATAAATTGGGATCGATTCGGGGCTTAACTTTTCCCAGCGGAGCGGAGAGTGGCCCGCGGTCTTCAACCCTGAAGTAGTTACACAGTATCGGAAGAAAAACAGTAAAGTTGCGATGGCCCTATTGGCAACTCCTTATCTGAAAATAAACCAAAACTTCCTAAAGGCCCTTGGACTTTGGCCGCATCAGACCGGCGTCATCAAGAATCTGCTGCTCTTCAACACGATCTTCTTCATCTCAACCCAAGGTTACTTTCAGGTAGGCATCTACTTATAAATACTTTTCATCAGGGGTAGTACCAGACTAATGTATAAAAAAGCAAGTGCTTGGTTGGATACTTGATTGATTCTGCGATAGACATCGAAACATCAATATCTGATTGAACATCACGGACCAACTATTTTTCGTGAGGACTGCAAAGCCATTGGGCAACCATTAGATTAGGGATCTACCATTCACCGCTGTTGATCCAACAGAACAATAATTGGATATTTTCAAGGACTTACCTAATGGTCCTAAATCCAATCACTTGATGCTCGATCTTTGCTCGCAGATTGGTGGAATGATCGCTGCCTGGGAGGATAAAAATGTCTTTCTGGAGTCGATCCCACCAGTTCTCGTGGACTTTGTTTGTGCTGCCAAAATCATCAACTTTATCGTCAATTGCAAGAGGGTAAGGATTTCTGATGGTCATTCCAGTTAGACTGTATGCCGAACCAGCTATCAGAAGGTGCAAACGCCCGTGATTGATAACGGACGTTTCAGATGAAGGAACTGTTGGTCACGCTGGAGGATGATTGGAGAAGATTCACAGGACGTGCTGAGATCGAGGTAATGAACAGATACGCCATCTATGGTCGACGATTGACTCTTTTGTATATCGGTGAGCTGCTTTTCTTCATCGTCGTTGTTCAGTGCCGGATTAGCAACTTATCAGCATAAGTAGCAAACGCTACATGCCTCTAAAGATTCCACATCTGAACGGAATATAAATCAGACTTGATACGTGATAGAATTTGGTACAGGCCTGCATTCGCCTCTTCCGGCACTGCGGTTCTCACGAGCTTCTCTTCGTTTGGATTTGTTTTTTTTTGACATTTCATTTTCTTTAGCTTGCATGTACGGAGCAATGACACCTTTCATGATAATACCGGCAGTGCCGATCTTGCTGGACGTATTTGGATTTGGGAACGAAACTCATGGTAGGCCATTGATGTTCCGGGTCGATTTTCTCATAGACGCCGAAAAGTATTATTATCCTTTGCTGGTGCACTCGTACTTCGGTACCATGGCGTACATAACCCTAGTCGTGGGAATCGACACGATAATAATGATCTACGTGCATCACGCGTGCGGATGTTTCGGAGTGTTGGGGTGAGAAGTGTAAAAATGATATTGGCCTCGATTGGTCCTCGAATGATCCAATTGGCCTCGAAATCCAATCGATTGCCAGAGTGAATTTTTTTTTTTTTCGTCATCGGTTCGCAGATATAAACTGGAACACCTTACAGACGGTGTTGACATCGATGTTGATGTTTATCCGCAAAAGAACGACGACAAGAGTTATTACAATATGTGTGACTGTATCGTTCTGCATAATCATGCTCTCCAGTTCGTATTATGATTTTATCACTGCAAAAATCATATCCTCGTCACATGGATCACAACAGCATTTGTCGATTTTTTTTTCCAACGGGAAAGTATGTTCTCAATTTCTGAGCGATATCGTCATTGCACCGACAGTCATTCCTATGTATAAGATTTTTTATGTAAGGTACTTTTATACGATTGTTTAGACAACTCTCAGTTTTTTGCGTCACAAAGACAATTTCTTCATACTATTCTATAGCGTTAATTAATCAACTGCAATTCTAATATCAGCTTCATACTATTCTACACTGTAAATTAATCAAATCGCTGTGCCTTTGCGACAGAGTTCCAGATGGTTTTATTTCATACCAGAAGATATTCAATATTATTACGCTATACGTCAAATAAATTAATAACAATTGTGTAAAGCAATATCAAAGTTGCAATCGTGCTTTTGTGCAGATCGATTGATTTTTTTGGCGAAGTACTACTTACCTGAAATTTTGAATTTTCCAAATACTTGTATCAAACGCTTCAATTGTGGCATTTTTTATATTCGTTAATAAAAACGATAAGTGGCGGAAAAAGAAATACCTGAAAAATTGTTTTTCAATATGCCTCGAGTAAGACGTCGCTCGTATTTCTTTGCACGTGTCAAAATAATTCCATGAGAAACATTTCTGTATTTCTTTAGGTATAAAATTCATCAAAAAGAACCAAATTCATTAAAGGAAAAGTAAACAAAGTGTAAAAAAACATTTTTTTATTATTCTAATAGAAAGAATAATGAAAAAAATAATTTAAAAAATATTAATTATTCTATTTAGTGTATCAGTAAAATGATACAATAAATCGAGTAATTTAAAAAGAATGATAAAAATAATTTTAAAAAATTACATAAAAATCATTTATAATACATTACAAGTAGCTACACCTACATAAATTCACATAACTTTTGTGCTATTTTATCTTCCGTTTATAAAGGTACTCGAAGCTCATCGAGGACACGCATTTTATCTCGTACTTTTTCCAACTGGGCATAATCATGGTGTGCTTAAGTTTTACAGAATTTCAGGCGAGTCCATATTCTTACACCTTGTAAATGACGTATGATAGTTGAAAATGGAGAAAAGCAATTGCATATTTATTTAAATATTATTCCATTTTTTTAAATTATTGTTGATAATAATAACAAAATTTGAGTATAATATTAGAAAAGGAATATTTTTTTCAGTATTACGATCATTAAAAAATAACATGATGAAACTTTAATTAAATTTTAAACTAAAATTAGAGGTAATAAAAAATAAAGATACAACTAGCTAATTTTTTAATGTTTTCATTACGAAAATCGTTAGGTTTATTAATCCAAATAATCTTTTCGTCATTACTGCCAAATAAAATAAAATTGTGGAGTTTATTATTTCAATGAAGACTATTTATTATTCTCGTTTTCGAACAATGGAAATTAATTAAAATTAATCATTGATCAAAAGTAGCAAACAATTGTTCAAATTTTGAATTACATTTCATTCCAAAAATAATAGCAACGTACTTTTAACAAATATTTTATTAAAAGCAAATTGATTATTCAGGAAAACGAATATGCCATATCGGGTTTTAATATTGCGAAATATAGATGAGTGATTAATTGTTGTCTCTCCTCGTGGTCTCTAGACTGTCATTTATATGGAAACTCCCGAGATAGCAGCGAGATACTTTGCTTTCACGGTCACTCAATTGGTGATCTTATTTCTTCAAAGCTATCCAGGTCAAATGTTGCACGACCACAGCATTCAAGTTTGCGATTACGTGTAAGTATTTTGTGTACTTTGAAAAAATTAATCTGACGAAGTTAGAAACACAGTAGGTCTGGATAAATCTGTCATTGACTCAAAGTTCAAGAAATAAAAACTCATTCATATTTTTATCAATTTTATTCTGGTAGCCTTAAGAATATGTGTACAATTGAAAAATCTTCTCGTGCCTCATTCTTAAAAATTAATTAACTACAAAACTAATAAAAACGGAAAAATTGATCGTCAAAAAATGAAAACCACTATTGAATTAAAAAATTTTGCCTTCCATCGAAAAAAAAAATGTGGCGACTATTTGTATCCTATGAACCAAAAATATGAAAAATGTCATAAAAATGGCAATTTTTAGGCATAGGCTTCCGATTCCTTATAATCCTAGGACAGAATGCATTTGAAAGGTTTGAAGGTTTTTCTTTAATTTGTTAAATTTAAATATTTCTTTAGTTAGTATCCTTTAAATTTTTGTGAGTATTAAAATTTTATTCAGAAAAAGTTGTATTATATTTCGTTCAATAATTGCATTACAGTAACAATTGTAAATGGTATCAGACCTCGATAAGAACGCGAAAGCTTTTCTGCCTGATGACAATGAGAAGTCGAATGCCCTGTGACATGACGGCTGGAAAATTCTATTTGTTAAATATTGCCAGCTTCGGTGCGGTGAGAATGAAAAAAAGAAAATTAAAACACGGTTTTACGTCTGAAAACTGTCAAATTAACGATTGATTTTTATTTTGATTTTGATTTATAGGTTATTCGTACATCGCTGTCATACTTGGCAGTTTTGACGTCTGTCAAATAGACAGCGACCAGCATTCGATCACTGAGAAAGAGCGCTTACCAGTAGACTTTTTTTTTGTCTAAAAAAACAAGCTTTTTATTCACAGATATTTATTAATGACTCAGAGGGTGGCCAAAACGCTGAATAAATTGAAACGCATTTTTCAAGTATGATGGAAGTTCAGTGAATAATTCCAGCAAAGATTATTTTAAGAATAAAGAAAGTTGATTGAACCCGTTGAATCAACGATTGAACTAAATAGGAATAATAAAAATCTTTAAATTATCGGAATATTTGTTCGTTAAATTTTTGCGTATAACAAAATTTTTATTTACCATTTTTTAGCATCTGATAAACGTTATCTTTAACAAAATCAATGAAATTTCTAGCCCCAGAAAATTTGACCTCGCCTCAAGATAACGTTATCCTGGAACTTAATTTTTTGCAAAAATTCATTAAACAGTGTTGAATTAAAAAAATTAAATATTTACAAAAATAACACTTATCGTCATTCGTCATAATAATAGTAATGATAATTGAAAATTAAAAAAAATAAGTGCATGTTTAAACAATAACTTGTCCTTTTTTTAAATTATTATTGACAATAACAATAGTACTATTTTCGAACAATAGAAGAAATGAATTTCTTTAAATATTCCTATCATTAATAAATAAAACGATGAAACTTTAATTAAATTTAAATATTAAATTACAAAATAATTGGAAATAAACATTTTGCTGATTTTTTGAATGTTTTTATTATTGAAAATCGTTAACTGTAACAATGCTAATAATGTTTTCAACTTTACTGCCACATGGAATTAAATTGTGAAATTCAGTATTTTTATAAAAAATATACTTATTATTCTCGTTTACAAGCAATGGAAAATAATTCAAATAAATCATTAATAAAACATTGCAGAATATTAATTAAGTTTTCTATCTTCCACTGCAGAATTTACTCATAAAGACTCGCAGATACATTTTTTAATGAAAAATGCAATCACGAATATACCACTTACATTTTGTTAGCTTAACACCAAAAAAAGAAAGTCTCCACTTCTTCCACTCTTGCACTGGACTGACACCACTCAACAGAACACAGAAACGTTGCATCAACGCAGAAACGAGACACTTTGTGCCTCATTACCCCCCCCCCCCCTCCCCGAAAGGGCTGGACGGAAAAGACGACTTCAAGAGTTTGAAAGACCTAACGAGTAGGAAAAACGAACAGTATAATTTCGTTAACAATTTCCGCTTTCGAGTCGTACTTAAAAATGACAAAGTAGACGAAAATTGGACAAATTACGTGAAGCCACTTTTATCGAATTTTTCATTTACAAAAGGAGCTGTTCGTGATGGTGAAAACTCGAGAGTAATCAACGATGCAAATTAGACGATTTCTCGGTACATTTTCTTTCTTTTTTTTTTTAATTCCAACAACTGTTGAGATCGTTTACTTTGTCGTTTCGAGTGAGATAATTACAGTAAGGAGAAAACAGGCATCGCTGAGGGAATAATAAATGAAGATCGATTTGGAGGTTAGCTTCCCTCGGGCTAAAAAGAAAATGACGTGGTTTTTGACGCGACGGTGAACGAAGTCAGTCGATTTTTAGTCAAGAACCGTGCAACACGATGAAGCCAGTGGCGTCTCCTTTTTTTGCCATTAACCAGAAGTTTCTCATTTCTATTGGACTGTGGCCTCATCAAACTGGTTTCTCGAAACATCTGCTCTTTTTGAACCTCCTCTTTTTCATATTCACTCAAGGTTACTTCCAGGTATTTCTGAACGATGGATTATTGAAAATGCAATTTTCAGTCAAATACAGCACCCACAGGAACTTCAACAATTAATTACAAAATTTTGTTCAACTTCGCGAGCCCCGAACTGCAAATCTTTGTTGAAAGAAAATAACAACGTAACAGAGAAAAAAGAATTTAGACAAGCGATGATTATTTTTTTGGGGGTCATGGAAAGTTGGACTACTTTGATGATCCAAAAAAAGGCTATTCGAAAAGAAAATGCATGGTTTTTTCACTGCTTTTTGCTAAAAAAAAAATATTAAAAATCAACTTTTTTAATCAATTCTATTATACGTCGAAAAATCGTTTTAACGGTTTTTTGATAAATGTAGTTTCGAGAGAAAGGCGTTTAAAGTTTGTCTGACAGTTTGATCAATGTTATCATAAATTTATCCACAATCTGTGATTCCTCGAGCACGCTTTGGATCTTTCTTTGCAACCCAAGTTGCTTCAAACAACGAAAGATTTTTACATATTTCCGCGATAGCTCGATAATGAAAAAAAAAGTTAAGTCAATTAAAAACGATCTTCAACGTTGTTGATGCAGACGGGCGGAATGTTAACGGCGTGGCAAGACAAAGATCTTTTTTTGGAATCGATTCCACCTGTCCTCGTTGATGTCGTCTGCTTTGCCAAAGTTATCAACTTTGTCATGAATTCGGATAAAGTGAGTTTCGTCCTCCAATCGCTATCGTGATCAAGCAGAAAGTCACAAAAATTAGCCCACAAAAAAAAACATGAATCCGTCTGCCGACCACGAATATTTCAGATGAAGAGTCTTCTAGTAACGCTGGAGAACGATTGGAAAAGGTTCAAAGGACGAAAAGAAATCGATATTATGAACGAATATGCAAGATTCGGTCGAAAACTCACCCTTGGATATGCGGGTGAGAAAATTCTTCTTATCTATCGATTTACTATTTTTTTTTTTCATGTTTTCATCAAAAGCATCAAATTCTTTATCTCTACTTGCCATTAAGGTAAAATTCTACTTTGGGCCCGTGAGAAAATGGCTTTTTTTGTAAATTTTTTGTGAGATTATGCGTATAGATGTTGATGTAGGGTTTGTTAGGAATTAGAATTAGAATTAGAATTAGAATTAAGAATTAGAATTAAATCGTTGTTGGGAACCGTTGTTGGACGGAAAAAAATAAACAGCTAAATGAACTTTAAAGGATAGTTGTATATATATTTTAACTAAAATAAAAGTTTGTACTACTTTAAAAAATGTATTTAGAGTCCCGTTATCAGTGTATTTATAGAGCGCCTCGCGCAATTTGTCTGCAGGATAAAGCTCGAAATTTTTGTCTGAAAATAAAAAACAAAAAAAAAAGGTGATTAATTTTGATGAAATATTATACATTCTATGAACCGACGCTGGTGGCTGGGAGGTCGAAGTGTGGCTCGAGTGATCACTGAAGTTGAGCGGCATTGGGAGAAGCTGATACTTGGATCGGTGACAGTTTAGCTGGGGTGGGGTAGGAAACACGAACTCCGATTGACCAGAAGGCTCAAAATTCCGAATTTTAATTTACCGGAACTACAAATTTCGTAAATTCTTTGCGTTTGTTTGGGTTTGTCTAAAATCAAGGGTTTAAAATCAAACTAACGAACCCAAGCAAACCCAAACAAATTCCCTAAACCTTTACGAAATGTTTAGCCTCGGACTATTAATATTCGGAATTTTGAGCCACCTGGTCAACCGAAGTTTGGGTTTTCTACTCCACTCAGTTTAGCAGTGCTCTGGCTGGCGTATCGATCAGTCAGCGGGAGGCCATTTTTTTAGGCCTTCGTGTACATGTTTTAACTAAAAGTTTGTATACCAAGGAATCAGATGAATACAAGGAGACTAGAAGGCTAAAAATTCCGAAACTACAAATTTCCTAAAGGTCGTGCCAGTAAAAGCACGAAATTTCTTTGGGTTTGTTTGGGTTCGTTAGTTTGATTTAAAACCCTTGATTTTAAACAAACCCAAACACACCCAAAAATTTACAAAATTTATAGTTTCGGAATGTTAAAATTCGGGATTTTGAGCCTTCTGGTCATTCGAAGTTCGGGTTTTCTACCCCACGCCGAATACAAGGCCGTCTATACCGGTAAGGGTTTTCCACAGTTTCCCCGTACCCTTGGTAATTCCGGTATAGTGTAGCGTAAGTCAGCTGTGGCCGCAATGGGGGTTGGGTTCTGGTGGGGCATTGAACAGGGAAGAAGATATGGTGGAACAGGGAAGAAATGTGGTGGAATAATTGAACAGGGAGGAATGGAGGGGAACAGGTAAAAAGCACTAACAGCGCTTTTTACTAACAGAAAAAATTCAATATAAAAAAACCGATCGGAATTTTTTTGTATATGTTCTTTTCCAGCTTGCATGTACGGTTCGATGGCACCGTTCATGTTATTGCCGGCAGTTCACGCGGTGATAAGCGCAGTAGGACCGGGCAATGAAACGCGCTCTCAACACTTGATGTTCCGGGTTGATTATCTCTTGAACGCCGAAAAGTATTACTATCCGTTGTTGGTACACTCGTACTTCGGGTCCCTGGCGTACATAACGCTGGTTGTCGCGATCGATACGATTTTGATGATCTTTGTGCAACACGCGTGCGGATCTTTCGCGGTTTTGGGGTGAGAACGGAAACTGGTTGACCATAAAGAAAAAATGCTGAGTTACACTTAGAAAATAAAAAACACGTTGTATATTAAAATTCGTTGCAAGAGAACAACTATTAATAACGTTGTAAATAATTTTTATTTTTCTGTATTATTTTTATTTAAATGCAATATACAAAATACTACTTTTGTGTTGGAATTTACTTTTCGGTTGTTTATGAAGTCAGCTTCGTTAACACATGACAGGTATCAATTGGAACATCTCATGGACAATGTTAGCCTCGATCTTGACGTTTATCCATCGAAGAACAGCGATACGAGTTATTACGACATGTCTGACTGCGTTGATCAGCATAATCATGCTTTACAGTGGGTTTAATTGAGATACTTCTATTCATAAAAAAAGTTCCCAAAAAATAAACGTTCATCTCCTAAGTGCTAGCGATTATTTTGAATAAATAATCACTAGCAATTAATGAAATTTGATTAAACATAAATGGCAGGAGTGGGGTAGAAAACCTGAACTTGGAATTTTAATAGTTCGAAACGAAAAATTTCGTAAAGGTTTACGGAATTTGTTTGGGTTCGTTTGGGTTCGTTAGTTTGATATTAAACCCTTGATTTTAAGCAACCCCAAACAATTTACGAAATTTGTAGCTTCGGTATATTCAAATTCGGAATTTTGAGCCTTCTGGTCAATCGATGTTCGGGTTTCCTACCCCAACCCAAATGACACTCATCTTCAATGCAATTGATCTTCTGATGAATGGAAACCAACCCAAGTTGAAGTTATTTTAATTACCTTGGCATGTCACTATAAAAGCTATAAAAACAAATTTTGTGAATCATTTTTAAAAGGCCTTGAATGCCCTTTAAGGCGAAGCTATACCCCGACTCGATCGGTATGGTCGCTCAGTATTCTTCATTCCCACGGATTTCCTAAACGGCTTTCAAAATCGATTAAAATTTGACTAAAACACCCATTTTGGGACATTAATTAAATCTTTTATTTTACATCATTTTCATCGTGACTCTCGCATAGCAATACGATTTACTTGTTGGTTTTCTTGATTCGAACAATTTGATGAGAAGACAGCCGTTCGTCTAGCAATTTGTCATTGTCTAGAAAAATTTGGTAAAATTCTGATGAATCGTTTACGAAATACGTGGGTTTCTACTGCACCGATCGGCTTTACCGACCGAGCCTGAGTAAAGCCCCTTGAATCCACAACCCAAACCAATACCACAGACTCTTGATGCATAATCTTAACTCTCCTTTGATTGATGTTTATGAAGGTACTCAAAACTCATCGAGGACGCGAATTACGTTTCGTATTTCGTCCAACTGGGTATAACAATGGTGTGCTTGAGCTTTACAGGATTTCAGGCGAGTACACGACTACGAAATTTGTCAATTCCATAACGCCAAAATTTTGTAAATGTATCGTTTATAAATAGGAATATAAACAAAACACATTCGATCTCGTTCAAAGTTAAAAATTCATCAAACTTTATTTAAAATTTATATAAAATATAAAAAAATGTATGAATTTTTTTCAACTATATAAAAATGTATCAATACTTTTAAAATATACAAAAATGTATCAAATATAAACAATTTAATTTAATATTATAATTATACAAAAATGTATTTAAAATATTGTACTTTTTTCGGACTTCGCGTAGACTGTGATTTATGCTGGTTCACCTCAGATAGCACTGCGATATATCGCGTTCACCGCGACTCAACTGGTGATCCTGTTCCTTCAGAGTTATCCAGGTCAAATGTTGTACGATCACAGCGTTCGAGTATCCGAATACGTGTGAGTACATCTTCCAACTTCTCATTTTTGAAACAAGGTACGACTGTAAATCTTTTTTTTCTGACCTGCCTCAGCGACCGATTTTCTCTTAACTAAAATAAAATAATTATAAAGATTTCTAAACACTAACAGGAATGATAATGTTAATAATGACTGTAATAATAATAATGATAATACAACTGCATCAACAAAAGCAATACTTTAATAATAATAATAACAGTAATAAAATGGAAATGAATACTGATAATAACAACGATATAAATAACAATGACAACGACCACACTTATTATAACGAATAATAATCATAATCATGACTGCAACGAGACTAATAAAAAGACTAATATGAATAACCGCAGCAACAATAACACGAAAATAGAAACGAAGAAAAATAATAATAACGTAAATACTTCGTAATTTACATAAAAAGTTATTCTCGCTTCTTTTGAATCGTTGAAATTTTACCGGGAGAAAGGAAAAATGCAGTTTTAGTAATTTTGTATCTTTTTTTCTTCACATATTAGATTTAATTAACAAAAATTAAATTAATTTCAATTCATTAAAATTAAAAGACAGTTAATTAAGACTAATTTCATAAAAATTAAGAAACTATTTGTTTTTCTTGTAAATTGAATGGATTTTCGTGTAGAAAAAAATTGAATTTTATATCTTGATCATTATATCTGTAAATGGTAACTTTGCAGTCATAATTGTCAGTGGTATCTAACCTCGGTACGAACACGAAAGATCGTGTGTTTAATGACAATGAGAAGCCGTATTCCCTGTATACTGACAGCAGGCAGATTCTACATCCTCAATTTAGCCAACTTTAGCGCGGTAAGATTGAATTAAATGGATAATGAAAGGGAACACAAGTTGGTCAAAGAGTTTAAAAAATGGCGATTTTTTCGTCTGAAGGTCATTCGTACGTCAATATCATACTTGACAGTTTTGACATCGGTGAAATAATTACTGAGGAATCCAATCATTGTTCTCCTGGGTAAGAATACGTGTCTCAACATTGTTCATTTGGGATAATCAAGTAACCCGAATGTAATAGTTTTTTTTTTCACTTTTATGTAGGCGGGGATCCAGAGGAACTGTTTTTACAACATAACAAAGTTATTTTATACATACGACTGGTCATCAAACAATCTTCTGACGAGTCGACGAGCTTCAGACTCGGATTGAGTCGTAAGCTTAAGGATTCTCCTTATTTTATCGCCATCCAATGACGTCGGAAGAGTGCCGTGTCTTTTTTTTTCGTAATCTTTCGAGACGAACGAAATACGAGGTTTGTTCAAAAAGTAAAGTGACTTTTCAAATTTCGTCGCCTAAGTACATTCGATTTTCGTTTTTTTTTTTGTTACGTTGGTACACGTATCCCCAACGTTGACATTATGAGCCATTTGCATATTTAGTGAGTTTTTGATAGATATAAATGGTTAGACGTGTTTTTTGGTGTGCTCAGCGATTTTTTACTATTGAAAATGAAAATGCACTCGCTCACGCATCGTTGCTTGGTCGTGATTTTGTTGGCAAAAAACAACACCGTGATCATGCCTCAGTCACCATATTCTCCGGACTTGGCCCTCCGCGACGTTTTTTTTTTCTTCCCAAAACTGAAAAGAGCCATGAAAGGACGGAGATTTGCCACGATTAAGGAGATAAAGGCTACATCGCTGGGAGATCTCGAGGCCATGCCAAAAAGCGCATATCAAAAGTGCTTCGAGGATTGGAAAAAGCACTGGCACAAGTATATTGTATCTGAGGATGATTACTTGAAAGGGAACCCAAACAAAATAGATATCGTAGGAAACCCAAACTTCGAAGGGAACCCAAACAATATAGATATCGAAAGAAACCCAAACTTCGAAGGAAACCCAAACAAAATAGATATTGATGAATAAATAAATATATTTTCGAGAAAAATAAAAGCATCACCTTATTTTTTGAACAAACCTCGTATCGCTGTCAACTGTGTTAATTGTTCTATGTCAATTATGAAATGCGAAAAAAGTCACATCGATTGTCACTGATCCCGTAATGGTGACGGAATTAAGCCATCCTTATTGTACGCTCATTTGTTCAACGACTATTCGTTATCTCCGTTATTTGTTGTTTTAATTATAAGCCTCAAAGTCGCAATAAAAAAATGTCGAATCGCTGTGTATTCGGAAGTGTATATGCCTGACCGGAAACTCCACGAAGTCTCGACGATTTTTCCACGAGTTTGATAAAATTGTACATTTGCAGAGTAGTATATATAATTAGACTGCTTGAATAGTCAAAAAATAAGAATTAAAAAAAATATTAATTTTTAACGAATAAATTTACTCGTATGTACACCAACAAAGCTCTGTGCCGAATTTTATTAAATAATTCCAGCTATCAAAGTATTCGTAAACAATTTCGTAAAGGACTCCTGAACGTGTAAGAATCTCAACGATATACTTTAGTTTCGTAAACTCGTCGCTCTGAACCACAAAAAAAAACGAATTTAATTTGAACAGTCACATCAGTTTAAACAATCTTACTAAAATGTTTAAATTATATTTTATTCTGCTGAGAAAAAATACATCGTTATTATTTATTACGAAAAAAAAAAATTTTTTTTAAACATCATTAAAGACGAAACAACTGTAGCACTAAAAAAAAATACACCAAATTTCACGTCGATTATTGTACGTCGAGAAATCATGAACACCCTGTTGCAAAACATACTTTCAAGAAAAAGAATTAATATTTAAAGTTTTATCAATAATTTTATCGTTCCAATCATAAAATTTAATCTTTACCTTCAATCTGCAATTCCTGCACAGTACGTCTGGTCTCTTCGAGCCACGTTGCCTCAAGCGACGATTTTTCGAAATCTTCAAGATCGAAATTTTCTCCCTACGAAAATGGGAACGTCAAGCACATGATGGAAGTTCCCCAGTTATCTCATTATTAAACCATTGCTGAGTGAAGGTAAACTCGACCAAGTTACATGTGTCTTCAACGAAGTGCAAATAGTACACAAGCCGGAATTCTCAAATCGCCAGCTCCACAAGTGATTCACAATGAAGTATGAACCGGCTGTAATTGTAACGTTCAGCGTAAAACTGAAAAAGTTCGACGACGGAGTACCCAATGTAAGCTAAAGTTCATAAAAGAACTCTGTTTCACCTTGAGCTACAGAGAGGCTAACGCCGTTGTTTGTCGTGTGCAAATAGAGGGTGACGGTAAAACGAAACTTACCGACAAACTCCCTAATCGCCATTTGGAAAGTCCTTTTCATGAAAGTAGGGTTGAAAACAATGATGGAGCCACCAATGTCTCCGGAGTGTCGCTACGTCGTTCAGAGGTCTCTCGTTATCAAATGTAATAGCAACCAGGATGGAGTTGTTTGATAAATCGTACTATAAGCTGACCAAGCTGCTGCTATCGTTTCTAGGACTGTGGCCACTTCAGTCATCACGCAGGAAGCTAATAATTCGAATACTGATCTCAACATTCATGCTGTCAATAGTGATACCAGAGGTAACCAAGTTAATCTGGGTATGTCCATCACCGGTGATCCTGAGAATACAAACGACTTTGCTTGTGCAGGTGATCAAGTTCGTCAGTGTTCTGGACGATTTGGATATTGTGGTCGAGTGTATTCCTCCGCTTGGATTGCACGTTTTGAATCTGCTGAAGTGCGTTACAACATCCTATCAAGCTGCCAAAGTAAGATTTTCTCTTTGGGATCGTTCTTTCAAAAACTGATTTTTTTTTAATTGACTTGTCGATCACAGGTACGCACTGTTAGCGCTTTTTACCAGTCCCCTTCCATCCCTCTCTGTTCAAGTATTTCACCACATTTTTTCGCTGTTGCAACATATCTTCTTTCCTGTTGAATACCCCACCAGAACCCAACCCCCATTGCAACCGCAGCTGACTTACGCTACACTCTACCGGAATTACCAAGGGTACGGGGAAACTGTGGAAAACCCTTACCGGTATAAACGGCCTTGTATTCGGAGGGGGGTAGGAAACCCGAACTTCGAATGACCAGAAAGCTAAAAATCCCGAATTTGAATATTCCGAAACTACAAATTTTGTAAATTTTTCGGTTTGTTTGGGTTTGTTTAAAATCAAGGGTTTAAAATCAAACTAACGAACCCGAAAAAACCCAAACAAATTTCGTGCTCTCGCTGGCATGATCTTTAGAAAATTTGTAGTTTCGGAATTTTGAGCCTTTTGGTCAATCGAAGTTCGTGTTTCCTACCCAACCCGTTGTATTCTTCTGATTCCTTGGTATACAGACTTGTATTTCAAGTATGTACACGGAGGCCTCAAAAAAATCGGCCTCCCACTGACTGGTCGATACGCCAGCCAGAGCACAGTCAAGCGGTCACCGATCCAAGTATCGGCCTCCCCCGACGCTGCTTAATTTCGGTGATCGCCCCAGCTGCTCTCCGCCCATCCATCAACGTCGGTTTTTTTAGAGGCTACAATAAAACTGGAACGTACTGATACGGATACTGATCATTTTACGAAAACAGCTGGCGAAGCTGATGTCGCACATGGATACTGACTGGAAATCTCGCGTGGGGGGAAACGGAAGCGAAGTTCTTCGCGGATACGCGTCACGTGGAAAAATTCTTACCACGTGTTACGCTGGTGAGCTTATCTACGTTTTGTATACAGGGTGTCCCAGCTAAGAATGTCATCCTTGAAATGGGAGGTAGGGGGTGAAATTCTAAGACGATTGATATAAGCATGTATGGGTCCCAG
>JAPYZJ010003726.1:0-15494 GCA_030522765.1 Ophioninae sp. B BG-2022a | reverse complement strand
GCCTTCCTACCAGGTAGTAGTTGCCAAGACATGTCCCGACAATATACAGATTTAAGAAAAAATTGTCAGGACTGTCCTGACATGCACCAACTGTCCCGAGAAGAGTCGTTATGATCTAAAAAAAGTCCCCTCATCGACCGCTTTACAAATATATATATATATACATATACATATACATACATATATATATATATATATATATATATATATGCATTTTTTTTTATTTAAAAAAATATATTTATTTTTAAGTAAGAAATAATATTGAAAATAATTGCAAAGTTAAAGGAAAATGATATTTGTTTTTTATTCGATTATTAGTACAATAAATAAAAATCGGTGGAAACTGATTCAGGGGTGGGGAGTTGCATCAAGGATGCTATCAAATTAATTTGATTATTAGAAATAACGATCCTAGTAAACCTTTCTAAAAAATTTTTGGATAAACAATTCTCACGATTTTAGTTTTTATAAAATTTTTGAATTTTCTGAAAATTGACCGTTGATTTTATGGTCGAAAAAAATTAGATTTACGAATTTAATCATGAATTAAAATGAATTTTAATTCACGAAATTAATCATGAATTAAAACGATTTTCAAGTAATAAAAAAATGAATACGGCTTGACGATGTTTATTATTTCACTTCGAAGTTTTTGTTATTTCGGTGAACCGTGGAAAAACGAGAAAATCGTTGAATCTTGAGCCGCGAAAAGATCAGACGGGGATCGGGCGAGTTTCTCCCGTATTATTTCGTCTCTGTATAGCTCTGGATTTATCAGCAAGGACGGTCTCGATAGCGCGGTAACGTATCTTCGCCAAAGAGGTTATTTTTGGGGTTTTTAGTATTTTATTTTTTCCTTTTCGTTCGCAGATACGACGACGTTCGCCCGAGCCGTGTGAATAAATATTTTCGTGACGATGACGCTCTCTCTGAGACGTCACGAGTCGCCAAAATCGCTATGTTCCAAGTTCCCCAACGACAATTAGAAAAAAAAAAAGAAAATTCAGAAAAAGTTTATAGTGATTTGTAAAATCAAGGAAATATTGGCTGTTTTTCGAGTTTAAGAAGCCACAAAAGTTTCATATATGGAATATTTGTGCGGATTCATTAATTTTCGCAAATATTTTATGAAAATTTTGGCAATTTTTGAAAATCCGAAAATATAAAGATAAAATTTGTTTTATTTTTACTATTAATTTCTTCGTATAAATAAAATTAATTTTTTTCCATGACATTTATTTTATTGTTTACGTGCATTTATTAAATTTTTATTATCGTTAATAAACATTAATATATCTAATGCATATTGATGTAATTAATGAATATTGGTAATATTAATATTATTAAAGAATATTGATAATACAAATATCAATTTTATCAATTAACATTAAAAATAATGAATATTTGCATCGACATAACGAAATCGACAGAAATTTCTCGAAAATCAAGATTGCCGAATAATAGCCGCTGTTTCTCGCGGATTCTGCGATACGCGTTGCGATCGGGGCCGGATATAGCAATAAACGTGGGCAGGAAAAATACACACGAAGCTGGAAGGAGCACATCCGTTATTCTATAAATTATCATATACCGCATTGACGTTTCAGTTCTTCCACGCCCGTATCCTAAAAAGTCGAAAACTAGATATCATTTTTTCATCCGAAACGAACAATTTTTTTTCTATTTACATAGAACACTTTTTCGTAATGATTAAATAATTCCAATTCTTTAAACTATTTTGATTTGCGTTTTTCAATTATAAAAATTTCTAATTATAAAAAATATAAAAATATTTAATTTAATTATAAAAATGTCTGTATTAATTTCTGTATTGTAATTATAGACTTTATGTACAATTATTAATATTTCCAGAAGCATATTCGGTCAGGCAAAACTTTAATTATTACTCAAATGAATTTAACATGCATTAAAAATAAATAAAAAAATAAATCTTTTACTTTTTCTCTCACGCCCAATAACCTCGAAAAAAAAAATATGATTTCCAATGGACCAACTTTGTTTTTCGTGAAAGTCGGACCGAACAATCGTTTACGATTCGATCTTATCAGACCCGACCCAATTTTCACAGAGGCACGATTTTCGTTTCTTACGATCCCCACGATTCCAATGAAAACGAGGAGAAAAATGAGAAGTCACATGGTTCGCCGGGTTTCGATCGGCCGAACAAACCCAAACGCCGTTCTCACGATTTTCTTATCGCAATCATTATCTGGGTTACCGCTTGGCCGGAAGCTTCCGCCATCCACCGCTTCCGGTACGATTCTACTCCCTCTGTCTTCTCTCCGTGCCCCCCCCCCCCTCCCCCCGCGATCATTCAAAATACGATCTCCAAATGCGACCATCGATCTTCAAATTATTTAAAAAAACCCATGATTTTGAGTAATTTAACTTGGTAATTTTTGTAATTTTTTTAATTAAACAAATGTTAGTAATAAAGCATGTTTTAATGAAAAACGAAAAATTGGAATTAAAAAGAATCAGAAAAAAAGAATCTTCTAATTAGAAAAAAATGTAATAAAAAAACTATTTCTTAATTAGAAAAAAATATGGAATAAAATAAACCATATCCCAATTACAAAACAAAAATTTAATAAAAATAACTATTTTTTAATTAGAAAAAAATCCTTATAAAAACCATTTTTTAATTAGAAAAAAAATGTCAATAAAAAAAAACGACATCGGACATCGGACTCAGTCGGGCGCAATCAAAACTCTCGCGGGAGAAACTGGACATCCGGGTGGTGCCTACACGCGGATTTCCTGCCCACGTGAAACATCTACGAGGCTAGGACCAGCGCGATACTCCTTTGCGCGCTTGGGCCAATTATTTTTTCGCCTCCGTACATATTAATAAATAAACACTGCTTTTGCTAAGGAAAATATCGAAAAAAGGAAATTTGATCGTTTTTTCCAACCCAAAAATATTATTATATTAATTAATAACTCAGTTTATTTATAGTAATTATTTACGTAAATAATGTTGCAACAATTAAATAATAAATGATTATTTATTATCAATAAATGGTGATTTATTTTTTATGGTGATACAAATCGTTGTCTGAATCGTTTAAATAAATATGAAAAATTGAAAAAATAATGAAAAAAATATTCTTAAGGAGATACGAATGACGTATCACTTTATATTGTGATTACCTCGTATTTGAAGTCTTATTTTGGGAGAGGATAATTGTTAGGGACATATTTCGTTTCGTCACTTCCGGCAAAAAAAGGAAAGAGAGGAGGACCGATTTTTCGCTGAAGGATAAAAAGAAGCCTGAGAGGGTTGGTACACGGCTGTAATCGAGTGGGGTGAGGGAGCTGTTGAATACCCTCGTCATTAGTGTCGCCCTCGCTTTCTCTCGGAGCCTGCCATTTTAAAGGTTCGCGAGGGGGCGTCTCGCGAGAGGTGCCAAACTCTAAAGCTGCGAAGCTGACGAACGTCTCGAGTGGCGTCTGGTGCACTTCGAAACTCGCTTTCATCATATTCAAAAAAAAATTCCTGGGACGTGGAAAATGTTTAATAAAAGTCTCGGAGACTCGCAACAAATTACGATTTAAAAAAGATTTTTTACAAAGTCGACAAAATACTTTACGTAAATTAATAAAGGGGCGGATTTATGAAATTTTTCGTAACTAATTAAAACGTGGGTTTTCGTATTTTTGATTATTGAAATTTTCGAAAACATAGGGATTTTTCAAGCAAACATTTATTTCTACGATTTATATAATCAATATTTAATTTAATTGAATTTTTGTATTCAATTTAATATATTAAATTAATCGATTAATTAAATTAACTAAATGTCTAATTTAATGGATTTAATTAAATTTTCAATCATTCATCGAACTCGTAATTAATTTATACAATTCATAATTTCATTGGAATAATTAAATTCATAGTATAATTAGTTTAAATAAAAAATAAGTTTCAGAATAAGAGACGCCGCAGTCGGCCAAGCAGATATCTTTTTTTCATGACGTCGATAAGAGCGGTCACGCGGGAACAGAAAGTTCGAATCGGTATGCTGTATTTTTATGGGGTAACATATCGACGATCCTCGAGACGCAAATAATCAGTGATGTTACCCACCATCGATAATAATGACACGTCGGTAAGCAAGTTTTCCCGATAAATAACAATTTTTCTTCTGTTTCTTATCGATATTGGTCGAACATTTTTGGTATTTTTGAACAACAAAAATTTTGCAACGAAAAATTGTAACTGTAATGAAAAATTATTAAAACTAATTCGTAATGAAAAACTTTCGCTTTGCAACCAAGAATATTTATAACAAATTTGTTTCCAGCGTACCTTTTTTCACTGAAAATGTTTTTTGGCGATCATTAATAAAATGCGATGTAATTCAAATGATTCGCCCATTTTTAATTTTTTTTCAAAATTTTGACAACAATTTTCGATTGTCACGTCGCGGTGTGGTGTTTAATGAATCAAGAGAGACACGGTCTCGGATGTTATTCTCGGTACGTTTTACCGTTCACTCGTCAATGCGGTGATAATTATCGATTCGGAATCCCGGTCTTTCGCCGGACATACACAGATCGCCGAGCGTGCGCAAAGCGTTCGTTCGTGATTGTTCGATATCACGAAACGGAAGTCCCGTACGGGTGCACGCAATCGACTGATACCGTTCTTTCACCGCACCGGATCGTTGACACTTATTATTTTATTTTTTTAATCGTTACGTCGATTATCGAAGAGGACCTTTGGAGATTCCCAATTTCCGTTTTTTTAATAAGAATTTCGACATTTTTGACATAAAAAATCGTCGCATAGTTACCAGTAAAAATCGGTAAAAATTCGTCCAAAGGAATTAGAAAAAAGATCGGTAATAAAATTCTATCTTGAAGATCGGTAGAAAATTGGAACTGTTAGGAAAAACAGCATAAACAATTCATGCATAAATTTTACAGATGTTTACCAATTTTTTAACCGATTTTTTTACCGATTTTTTACCGATCTTTACCGATTTTTTAGCTCATGTTTACCGATATTTACCGATTTTCACAATAAATCGGTTAAAAAGATTAATAGCTTCTGTAAAAAAAAATCGGTAACAAATACTCGAACAAAAATCGGCCAGCTTAAACAAAACCAGTCAAACGTCAATACTCGATCGATACGCGATGAAAGATCGTTGTACTTTCGATTTCCTTCGGGAAAACGAAATCGGAAGTTAATCCGAGACCGTAATGGACAGTTCGCGGAGGTACGACTCGATTTCTCGTCAACAATTCCGTATCGTCGTCCGGATTTCCACATATACGTCGAATTCATCCCGCGTCGCGCGGACAGTGAAAAAAAGTCTCGGGCGATTCTCATATAGGAGCGATGAGAGAACTTGCACTATTTCAGAGAGAGTAGATAAATCGTCACAACACTCGTATCACGGTTACCGGTTTCCTCGTACACAAGTTTCTACGTGCGATAAAAAAATGTACGCTAAAGCCAATTTATTTTGTAAATGAAAAATTAATAACAATAATAATTATTATTATATACGCCTCAAGACTACGTAAACATTGTGAAAAGTGTTTTCACGATTTTCGTGGTTCGAATCTGCAAAATGACATTTTGGAAATAAAAAAAATCGATTTTCATTTTTCAACCATTTTTTGAATATTAAAAGAACATTAATACAATTGCAAAATTGAATTACATTGAAATTAATAAAATATAAGGTAAATACAAAATGTATAATTTAAAAATTAAAAAAATACATAAAGGTATTTTGAACCCAAATATGTTTTAAATATTTTGAAAAATAAAAATAAAATTACAGTATATTAAATTTGAAATAACGAATAATCTTAACATTTTATAACGAAAAAAGAAATATATGTATATATATGTTAAACCCAAATCGTATTTGTTGCAAAAATTGTGTATTCTTGACAAAAGCTGACCTTGAACCCATAGAGAGTTCGATTTCCTCAGCTCGAAATTACGAATACGAAGCGCATCCGACCTGGATTTTGTACTCTGGTTCGGTCACGCGCTACGGGTCAACCGACTTGACTGACCGGCGAGTCAGCTGGACTTTGCATAAAATAAGTTTCGCCAATCCAGAGGCAGTTCGACGACAGGAAAACAGGAAACTTTCGCAAATACTTTTCTCTTTCGAAAATCCAAAAAAGATCTCGATAACATTTTTTTAAATTGGTTTTTATTTTATTTACTTTTATTCCATTTATTTTTATTTTATTTATTTTTATTTTCACACCAAATATTTTTTCTCAAATTTGGATTCTAAAATATGGATTTTTTTTTTAATTAAGGATTTTGGATTCGACGTCAAAATCGAACTCGTAACAACTAATTTTTCGGTCACATTGGGAAACACCCTCGAAATCGTATCAATCTTGTTCGCTGAGGCGAAACAAGGCCGCACACCCGATCGCAAAGTCGGTCGGAAAAAGTGGGCAAATCCGTTGAATTTAGAAACGGCAAATCTCCCTCCAGCGACGATTTCGCAAAATTTCAATTCCGCACGCAATTTTCTGGACGTGAATTGTTTTCGAGATTAAATACACTTCAGACCAAACACAAGAATATAACTCGTCCCCTGAATCTTTAATGTTTAGCCATTTAATGCTGTTGTTCTTTTCTTCAAAGAACCCTGACAGCTCAAAACGATTAATTATTAATTTATTATTCATAATTAATTTATTATTATTAATGCTAATGAATAATTGAACATTTTTAATATTAATTATTTCTAAAAATACAAATTTTTAAAAAAATTTGAATAAAATTAGTTAATCTCTAGGTACCTACTATTAATGAAATTAAAAAATTGGCATGAAAATAGTATATTCCTTGGTATTATCAATAAAATTAATATTTATAAATTCACTATTTTAATTGCAATTTTTTTATTTTTATTTTAAAATACACTGTGAAGAGTGGATCCCGGTTAAATTTGCAGGGATGACCTTCTCGTGACCTTGGTTGGGGTCAAGGTCAACCTACAAGACACACGTTTCGATAGGAACGTCATTTATGAATTATTTTATTGAATTCTGATTAGATAGGTTCAATCGTGGGCTATAATTCAACATTGCTGATTAATGCATTTGTGCAAATGTTGCACAGCCTGGAAATCGGAATGTGAGGGTATTTACGTCGCTGCGGTACCGCGTGAAAAGCAGATAGGAATGATACGCGCGATCGTAACCCAGAATCGCCAGGATGTAGTATCGATGTACCAACGCAACGACGATCCTCTCCTCCGCGGGATCGCCTACGTAGCTCTTGTGTCCCGATAGCGCTAAGAAAATGGCACGAAAATGTGATTTCTCGAAGCAGCTGACGCTCATTATCACTCAAGTTTCCATCATTCGTGCTCAACGAAGATAAAATAATTATCGACTTTTTTATTTCATGAATTCTGCTTGGTAGATTGAACTTTCGAAAATCACAAAAATTGTTTTTCGGCTTTGGAATAAAATTGCTGAATATTTAAATTGAATTAAATATAATTATGAGAATTAAAGAGAAAAGAATTATAAAAATTATAAAAATTAGAAAATGCTAAACTTATGCAAATTATAAAAACTAAAAAATTATAAACTTATAAAAATTACAAAAATTAAAAAATGCTAAACTTATAATAATTATACTAATATAAATATGATAAATTCATAATAATTATAAACATATTCAAATAATTTAATAATACGAAACGAAGTCTTCCTCTACGATGTAAATTAGACAAAAAAAATGCTATCACGTGATAATTAATAATCCGGATTAATTAATTACAATAATTAGGACCATCTGTTATGAAATTAATTAGATATCCGTAACTATCTTCAGGAATGTGTCTGTTTGGGTTTGTTTGGATAGATGAAAACAAAGATTTCAAAACTCGACGTCACTCATGTACTTCCGGTCGTCAAATCGGAACGAAAAAATTGATCCTTCGAGGATTGCCCCAACCCAACAATTCCCGACAATTTCCCAACGAACACCTTGACCCGTAAACGCGCAATGATGTTTCGTAGGCACCGCCAACGAGTGAAACGAAACACGCGACGACAAGGATCGATCAGTCATCGGAAATAATCGTGACATCGATTTATTGGCCAACGTGAGAACCACCATAAGCGTGGAAGCATCGCCGTTCGAATAGAGCCAGAAAAACTCGAGATCTACCGGGTGTCCAATGAGAATAACGAACACCAACTCGAATATTTTCGAACCGGTTGGCGATACGAAAATATTTGTCGGACAAAAGTCAAATGGTTTTAACCGGTCTATCATTCTGTCAATGTCAATTTTTTCTCGAAGGTCGCGTAGAGGTCATACGAAGGTTAACATTGTTTTTTCATCGGTATCGTATATTTTTGGATGCGCCATTCGAAAGAGATCACCATTATCTACACATCGCGAAAAAAAAAAAAAAAAAAAAAATTTGACCTTCAAATTTCCTTCAAAATTATAAACTATGTGAAAAATGGCAATGGCGGATTAATTAAACGAAATATCGAGTCTGTCGAAATAAACGTTGGTTTTTAATGAATGTAGAAGAAATTTTATGGAGGAGGGTCAGTTTTAATTCGACACCCCGTATACGCGTCATGAGGATGGAGCATCCTTTTACGGAGCATCCTCGGTGTGAACACGTGGGTGTCATCGTGACGACCGATGCTTAATTCTCATTGTCTTCCCGTGCGATTCACCAATCAGGAAAATACTGATGTGGGATTGCGCAAATGGTTGGTTTTTCGTTGATGACTGGTTTCGTTTCGTAGGCGCGAATACCGATATCGCGGATTCTAAGCTAAGACGGTTCGTAGGTGCACCCCGCGTTCAGAAACGTGTAGGCCGTTAGCGGTACGCAATGCTGGCTAATATATGAAACTACCGTTAATGGAGAAAACGATAACGTCCCTCGTACACTCCACGAAAGGTTAGAGGCCTCACCTATGTTCTCAATTATTATGAATTATTATGAATTATTAAAAAAAAAAAAGAATATCAATACAAAGCAAAAGTAATATAACGGAGCAACAAAAAAAAATATATATCGCTGCTTTTCGTCATCACGAAGTCCTTATTTTTTTTTCCATTTTTCAAAAACCCGAAATTTTTTCTTTTTACTCTAAAAATGAAAAATAAAAAAAAAAACAAAAAAACAATTCCATTCCGAGGATGCAAATTTTACCATGGTTACAGGTGTACAACCGCGTTACGGCAACAAACCCCCCTCCCCCGCCCCTCGCCATTCTTTAGCCCCATCGGCCTGCCGCTATTTCCTCGGAGTTCGTGACCAAGTGGAATTCTGTTCGGTAAAGCCTGAAGAGAACAAGGAATAAAAAGAAGAAAAAAAAAGAAGAAAAAAAAGTGGAATGAGTTTAGACGGCGGAGAAAGTGAACTGCGTCGACCCGTTAGACGGCCGTGAGTCTCAAAAGCATCTCGTCGTGACGTACACTCGTCCGCGAAGGGCTAACGACCTAACTGATTGAATGAATTAATCCCCCTCCCCCCCTCAGCTACTCCTCCTTATTTTCCCCTTTCCATTCGAGCTCTCAGCCCCGAGCTATAAATTACGCACATGGGGCTTGGATTGGAGCAAGCTGATTTTTATTGGTCGTATAATACGAGCAGGCGAAACGATGATTTTTTTTTTTTTTTGAATTTTTTATTGACGTTTGTTTGGGCTCGAGAGCCGACGAAACCTGGAAAAACTCGATTTGTTCAATTTAATAAAAAAGCAAAGCTGGAACCTGGAGCAGCTGGAGTTCCTAATTTTCTTAGCTGGAATATTTGGAAATATTGAACGATTGGGATATAATTGTGAATCTGGTGAAAATAAAGGAATTGTTTCGTATGTTTGAAGAATTAGAGAATTGAAAAAGATCAGATTGCAAAGAATTGAAAAAATTGAATAATTTTGAATATTGGACAATTAAATTCAAAATCGTTGAGTAATTGCAAACAATTTTTAAAAATTAAAAAATTGCCTTAAGTAAAATAGGATCTGAAAAAGTGAACGAAGAAAATGAGTATTTCCAAAATTGAATGGAAAAAATTGAACAATTAAAATGAACGGAATTAAAAAATGAAAAAATGTATAAAAATTATGGAAAAATTAAAAAACTTTAAAAAATTGATAAAGCGAGAAAAAATCAACAAAAAATTTGAAAAACTTAAAAAAATTAATTTAAAGAACCGAAGCACTCAAAGAAAATGTAATAAAAAAATTGAAGCACCCAAAAGATCTAATTTAAAGAAATGGAAAAATCCGAAAAAATTGATTTTCATTGCCTTTCAAACATGAAAATTTTACGGTCACCCAGAAAGAACCCAAATGATCCCAAAAGCCTCAAAAAAAAAATTCTGAATAAACATTTGCCCTCGATTAATATTTAATAATCCCTCTTGCACCATTGGAAATTCATTTTATTCGTATTTTTGACTATAATCGACTTTACGAGTGCGCGAAAAAAAAAATATGGAAAATTGCAAAAAAAAAAGAAAAGAAATGAGTAACGGTCCTCGGAGTCAGTGATCTCGAGGGAGAGAGAATTCAAAGCGAGCAGCTCATGCAAGTACCCGCAGCAGCCGCAGCAGCAACACCAGTATATACTTTCGCTTTTGTAAATCTCTTTCGCTCGAGGCCGCGCGGACCCAGTCTCCGTACGCTGCTCACGGGATACATTCGACGTTTCCCTTTTATTTTATCTCTTTCTTTCTTTCTTGCCGCACTCTTCTATCTCTGTCTCGCCGGTTCTTTGTGTGTGTTCGCGCCCGGGAATTGCCGAACGGGATCGCGGCATTTCACGATTTTCCAACGTGGAAAAACACGATCGGACGCCCATTTTTTTAAAACCGGATGGCGATCTCGATACCTCAACGCCCCGCGATCTCCTCCATCGTCACACTTTTTTTTTCTCGGTTTCATGACTTTAACGATCTCCCGGCGAACATATGTGTACTCAAATCAATTAAATGCCTTTATTTCTTACATTTTTTTCGTCCGTTTTGGTATGCGGTTTCATTTACAAAAATATAAATATTTAGTTTTTTAAAAGGACTTCGATAATTACATTGATTAATTTTTTCCCATTTTTTGTATACAATTATTTTCAATTGGTCAATTTTTTCGAGTCCCAGTTTTCTGGATTCGACTATTTAAATTGTTCAATTTTTTATTTCAATTTCTTTAAATTGCGCTAATATCCAAAATTCAATTTTTCTGAATTGATTTTTTTTTAAATTGTTCAATTATTGATTTCAATTTTTTTAAATTGTGTAAATTTCCCACATTCAATTTTGTAAATTATTTAATTATTAAAATGACTCATTTATTTTCAATTACTGAATTTTCTAAACGACTCAAATTTTTTTCATTTTCAATTTTCTAATTACAATTCCGTTGAAGTTTCCTCTTTCTGGAAATGCAATTTTCTGCATTATTCAATTTTTCGAATAATGAAACTTTTCCACTTACTTTTATTGCAGCGATTTTCAAAAAAAAAAAAATATTTCATAAAGTTTCACCTCGATAATATTGCAAAGGTAATTCGAGGCGTCGACGCGAGAACGAATGAGCGATATACCGTTATCAAATTTATCAACGCGCATTATCGAAGCAAGCGGGGAGGGTGATTGAAAGAAAAAAAAAGAAAAAAATTAAATAAAATTTGAAATGTAAGGAATAGCATTAGCGAGGTTGGACCGTTAATGGAACCTTAAACGCGGATATCAAAGGGTTGAGTCATTAGCGCATATGTTTGTGCGATTACCTTCGGCATTCAATATCGAACGGGCGCCCATTATCCATCCACGAACGAGTGAGAGGTGGAGAGAGGATATCTTACGGAGACTTGATTCCACCACCAGTTGCAGGATATTATTGCGAGGCAACTCGTTACGCGCCGGCAACGAATAAAGGGACTTCCGTGACCGCGGAATGTTTGAATTTACGCAACGCACTAACCGTAATAAGGAGCCCGAATACACGTACGATAAATCACACGCAAAGACCTTTTCACGTAAAACCATTAATCTTTTTTTTCAAATTTTTTACTCCTTTAAAATGTTTTTTTTTATATCGTAATTTTTAAAAAATTTTCTAACGCTCTTGAAGTCATTTTAAAAAAATCGTCAATTTTTTTCAAATCTTTTTACCCCCTGAAAATCATTTTTGAAAATTGTAATTTTTTTTCAACTTTTCTCACCCCCTTACGAATTGTTACGAATTGTTTAAAAATGTAGAAATGTTGTTATATAATATGTACAATATATAAAATATTATATATTACACATTACATAATTTTTGTAATATAATTCTGTAATATATAATATAATATTACATAATATATATTACACAACATTACATAAATTATGTCCTTGCACAGCGCATAAATAATTGATTATTATCTCCAAATAAGTCCCCAATAATTCATCACTGCAAAATGAACAAAAATTTAATAATAATAATAGTAATTTTTAAAAAGTGCATTCGAATAAGGCAAATAGATATATATATCCATTAAAAATGTAATTGTAAAAATAATATATATACAAATTAGTAATTTACTTAAATAATATAAATTGAAAAACAAAAACGTAATTTAATACAATTAAATATACAGGATGTCCCATTTGAATCGATCGACCAAGAAACATAAAAAAATGGTAATTTTGTGAAGATGTGATTATATTAAAGTTTTCTCTTAAGTACGTGTTAGACGTAATATTCGGTTGACATTTCATTTCGTAATAAGCTCTCGACGGGACAGCGGGACAGCGCGCACGAGTGCATAATGTCAAGCCACTATGCATTTGCCCCGAAGGAAAAGGAAGATCGTCAGGTGTGCAACGATGGTTTCTTCACTTTAGCCGCTTCTTATTTACGCTCTATTCGCAGCCTCTTTCGCGTGCTCCCTCGCGCACACGTCGTCAACACACAAACATTCTCCTACGTGTAATTCTCGAGGAATTTACAATGTGTCTTCAAAGAGGGACATTAGACGCAAAATAATAAGAGACGTTTCAGATTCACTATTCATCGTACTGCAACGGGTCCCAGTTTCTTCGCATTTATTATTTCGCGCGAGAAACGTGATCCTCCATGCACGAAAATTGTTAAGCAACGTTCGCTCCAACATTCCAACTACAAACTATTTTTTATTTCCAGAATCATTGAATCCAAATTATTTAAAAATTAATATTTAATATAAATATAAATTATATTAAATATTCAATTATTAATGAAATTATCATTACAAATTCATATTTAATTTGCAATTATAATTTCATTAATAATATCAATGCTAATAATTCAATATTTGAATTAACGATATAAAATAAATATATTAAAATATGTTTCTTCAATTTGATTTATTTTGAATAATAATCTTTAAATAATAATAATCATAATATTCCTAATATGATTTTTTATATTGAATATTTCACAGTGCACCGTAAAGTGCAAAAGTGCATTATTTTATTGTTAATTTTAACATTTAACATATTTTATTTTTAACATTCAGTATTGTAAAAAAAAAGAATCTTCGGGCTAACAAAGTCCGAGAAAATCTTCGGTCTACGTTCACCTTAAGGATACGTCAGAGGTATGAATTTCACGTAACCCTTTCGCTGTCTCTCCTCGGGTGCATCCGAGCTCCGTTGTTGCCCGCGGAGAGCAAACCGCACGTTAGAATTTTATAGAAAATCCGGTGAAAGTTGAACAGTTGATTCGCAGGAAGGGAAAATATGGGGGAAAAAACGAAAGAGAAAATTTGACGAGGACGGGTCCCGTAGACATTTTCGTTTGAAAATCGATTTCCGTTTCCGTCAATCTCCGGGCTTCATTTGAGAATTTTTACGAATTTACGAAAAAACTGACCATTTTTATGATTTATGAAAACATTTCATCAAAATCATTGAAACGATAAAAAAAAGTTAAATAACAAATAAAATCATCAATAATTTTATGAAAAACAACGAAGAATTAATAATAATAAAAATATTGTAAATTACAAATACGTAAATTTTAGATATTTTGTGTAATAATATTTTGATATTGAAAATAATTTATATAAATATGCAAGACAATTTATAAAAACTGTATAAAAGTTTACAGAATTTTTATACAATATTCATATATTATATTTTTATATAATGTTCATAAATTTTTATGTTTTCGTAATAATTATAATTGTGACTTTTCTTATTATCTAATACGTTGTAAAATTAATAAAACTATTAATATATTAATATTAATTTGTTATATAATGTTATATAAAAATGATATAGGATAATAATAATTCTTATTATTGAATACAATAATGTGAAAAATATATATCTATATCACTATATAATATTTACATATTAATTGCAAAATAAATTTTCAAATATAACTTTTTATCAGAAATAAATAAATAAATATATATTACTTTTTAAAAAATTAAAAAAAAAATGCGAACCATAAACAGAGCGTGAAGGACGAGGAAGGATCTTTATTGTCGAGTGGTGAGCTCCTCGAAGATTTTCCACGAGAAGTGCGCGCACCATCAGAGTTGGTCAAGTCGGCGTGAGTTATGTGCGCTCAAGGCGTTTATGGCTCGAGAATAAATACCTCATAGGCGCGAATATACCTACACAAAGTATTCTCGTCCTACTGAATTGCTTTGCACACCGCGAGGACGTATTGATTTCAACGGAATCCTTTCGCTTTCGTTCCCCCGTGAAACACGAGCGACTCATCCCGCGTCCCGATACGAAACGAGCGCTCGCGCGATCCAACACTTTCTCGAACAATTATCAGCCAGATCGATGCGTCGGGGGAACGAGAAATTAATATTTCTTTTTTTTACTCAAATCGATGTACAGGGTGGCCCCCGAAGGAATGTCATCCGTGAGAGGGGGGGGGGGGGGAGGAGGGTGTATTTTTGCATGTGCTGCCGCCCAACCCAAACGAACCCAAACAAAACTCGAAATAATTATTATATTTAGATGTCGATGGATTTTTATGGCTTGAAGACAAACCCACCATTTAATTCGCATTTAACTCTCCATTTCTAGGGAAATATGTCGAAAAAATATTCTAGATTTTTCGCATTTTCTCAGTCTAATTTTGAACTTTCAGCAAAAATTCGGGCATTTTCGTAATCAGCGGAAAATTTTCGATTAAACAGACCCTTTTAAGAGCTTAAAAACGAAAAAAAATATTTTTCGACTTTCCTGGCCACTTTTCCGGAATCTCAAAAATCACGAAATTTCAAAAGGTCGTAGGGTGAGCTTCTTATTAGCTACGAAGGTTTATTTGGTGGGTTTGGAAAAGGTTTTTGCCTGACTTAAATAATGGCGTTGGATTCAGATCGATATCTCTTATAGTTCTCCCGGAATGTCCAGTTGAAAAATCGCAAAAAAAGAGGCAAAGGGGTATGTATGGAAAAATTGGCAAAAATCGATGGTCCAACTTTGAAATTCTGCCAA
>JAPYZJ010003725.1:0-20492 GCA_030522765.1 Ophioninae sp. B BG-2022a | reverse complement strand
ATCTAGACCGATATCGGATCAGATTCGAAGACTAAATGTAAGATTTGTAAACTCGATTCTGTCAGGGATCCAGAACCGGATCCTTTTGTGACTCTATATCGATTCCACATGGAATCATTGAGGAATCTTGGAAGGATTACGGGTGAATACAGGCTGAATTAAAATGTCAAAAATGGAATTAATGCATGTTAAATTTATCATTTTAAAAAATAACATTTATAAACTTCTAGTGAATGAATGAAAAAATGAAAAATAAGAATAACATAAAAAATGAAAAACTACGAGTAAGTTCTCGTGTTTTGCACCGCTTGGCGTTCTTTGCGGCCATCCCAGTCTTATGCGTTGGATATAGCATTCCCTGCAGCTTTTAACACAGAATCCGAGCTAATCGGAGTTCCATCCTGTTGCGTGTGGAAGTTTGTGAGCGCAGCTGTAAATAAATCGAAAAATTGTAACGTATAACTATATATATATCTATATTTATATTATATCACAGAAACACAGCCAAAAATATTTTGAACAGCTTGAAAAACATACCTATCGTATATCTTGCGAAATTTGTTGTTTTTAGCAACAACTTTCCTTCCATTTTTTTTTAGCGGTAAACTTGAGCACTGAGTCCCGCGTTGCACGTATAACTCCCGCGAACGCCGGTGGGTATGAACAGAGGCTTCGATAGGAATTTCATAATAGTACGGAAAATACACGGAACGCCAACATTTTCAAAATTATGCTATCGTCGTCGTACATATTCCGGTACTGATGCAAGTTGAATTCTAACCGGGATACCGGTTTTGGGGAACCCCGGACAAATCCTGATCGGGATTTGATCGGACACAGGGCATCCCTGTCAAAATTTCTGCACGGGTTGTTTCAACGTTCGATTCGAGCCGAAAGAGACTCGTTCCCGAGGGGGTTCGCCGGAAACGACTCCGTCGAGAGGTAGAGGCGCGAGTCGGAAATCTCGTTTCGACGCCGACTCGAGAGGGCGGTTTTGTTCGCTCGCGTCTCCCGGTCGAGCCTAGCCGGCGGCCGGAATTTAAATATCACGAATTAGTTGGTCCATTACAGGGCCGGTGCAATCGGGGTGTCTGATCTGTGGCCGTGGAAAAGTACGAGCCACCGGAGGATCGGCGGGCTTAGCTGCGCGAGCCCGCGCGATACGGGAACGATGCGAGGACGATGCGAGGACGATGCGAGGACGATGCGAGGACGATGCGAGGACGATACGAGAACGGTACGCGGTACTGCGCGCCCGTCAGCGGGGGAGCCGGTCGAGCTCCTTCCAGCAAAAGAGTCAACGGCGAGAGTCGAGCGGAGAGGGAGGGGGGAGAGGGCGGCGGGGAGCGAGGGAGAAAGAGGCAAACTCGAGCTCGGAAGATCCGAGACGCGCGGCGCGAGGGTTCCTGGAAAGCGTGGGTGATGCTCCTCTCTTCCAGGCAAACAGGATCCGTACCTCCACAAATCATAACGCGCCGGCCGAGAGATCGGCGCGGAGAGATCGCAGAGCCGATTTTTCTCTCGATCGTTCTCGCGTCGCGCGTTCGTATTCGCGTTTCGACGTCCGGGGAACGACGTCGCTCGATCCTTCTCGTCTCTATCGGCCGCGCCGCCTCTCGCCGGGGCGTTGGCGCTTCGATCCTACCGAATCGCGTTCGATCGTCGGACGCGTCGAACGCGTCGTCGTATCGTCAACGCACGAGCAACGCACGAGCAACGCACGAGCAACGCACGAGCAACGCACTTGTTTCCGCAGCGTTGTCGATTTCCGTAGACGCGTCGAACCGAGCGAGGCCCGCGATCGAGGGCGCATCTTCCCTCAAACGATCCAGAGCCGAGCGAAAATAATAGAGACGAGCCACGGATGCCCATCGGGCAACGCGGGGAGGCTTCCTTTCCGAGAAGAGCTCTGCCGCGATCGCGGATCTTCGAGAGCCCTTGATTCGTCTTTTCCATTATTGTATTATTGTAGCGCGGCCGAGCGAAGAGTGACCGATGTCGCGGAGGTACAACGAATAAATAACGCCGACGGCTGGTGCGGCTGTACGAATTAATTTGGCTCGGCCGGCTCGTAAATATACTCGACTCGAAACGACGAGGGGGGTCCGAGCCGTTGGGCACCGACCACGGCCGGCCTCTGATCGCGAGCCCTCCGCGAGCCTTCCTCCCGCGATCCAAACAAACCCACTGTGCCTGCGTCGATTCGACTCGCGGAGCCACCTTCCGTCCGTCGATGCGCTCGATGCGCGATCGAATTGGCGCGCGGACGGCAGATGCTCGCCGTTTTCCGCGCGTCAATAACATCGGGCTCGTTTAAAAGCCGGAACCGGCGAGTTTGTCACGAGTCGGCACGGGTCTCGTTGCCTCGGACGAGCGGCCACCGGCCCACCGACGCGCGCACCCTAGCTCCGCGCCGCGCGAGTCCGCCTACCCCACTATCCTCGATCGATCGTTGAATCATAACCGACCAGCCGGGAGTATCGTCCGGCCACCCGTTTTCGATGCTCCCCGACGCGACTCGAAATATTCGAGGGGAACGCGTTGAATTCTAACGAGCTCCTCGTACATCGTAAAATCGCCGAGTAACGGATTAGCGGATCGAACGGCCCCGCGTCAATCGTCGTTTTCTCCGAGCGGGGTATCGGCGGGGTTAGCGGTGGCTAACGATCGGAGAAGGAGCTTGGCTATTCGAGCCGAGAAAAGAGCTACCGTGTTTCGCGGAGTCCTCTCGAGACGAGACCAGTACCGATCGTAACGAGCAAGAGCGCGTGTTTGCTCTCGGCCGTCTCTTCCGGGCTTTTCCCCTCTCACCTGGACGGTGGATCGAGAGGAGCAAACTTTGACGAAGGATTCTCCGGCTCGTTACGGAGGGGTTGAAGGGTCCGACGGTGCACCGACGAGTACGCGCTTCGTGAACCCCGTGTCAAGATGCCACTCGACAGGGACCGCTCTCCTTTCCCTCTCCGTCGCTCCTTTTCCAAGTGGCCCGTATCGCCCGAATAAAGAAGGGAGGCCTGAGCCAATAACGCGTGTATAACCACGGGAAACGTACGCTCTATCCTCGTTCCTCCGGCAAGCGCGAGGCTCGCGTATACAAATACGCACGAAAGCGTCGGAGAGAGAGAGAGAGAGAGAGAGAGAGAGAGAGAGAGAGAGAGGAAGAGACTCGTACACCACCGAAGCGCCGAAGCTGCTGAAGGGAGACGAGAGGTAGAGCCAGAGGCAAGGGGGCATCGGCGTCGGCAAAAATCTCGACTCGTCGGGCCTTATTTTCTCTCTTGTTTGCTCGACTATTTTCTCTCGCATGCTCGTCCGATCGCACGGACGAGAGCCGGGACTCGTCTCGTCTCGTCTCTCTCTCTCTCTCTCTCTCTCTCTCTCTCTCGCTCGCTCTCGGTCGAGGAGCGAGCCCGGTGTGGGGTCCGCGGGGGCTTAACTTTACGATCTCATTCTGTTACGGCTCGCGCGCTACTAGGCTACTTGACGAAAAATCACCGGAGCGCGGAGGCCCCCCGGGCCCGCTTCGCTATACCAATACTATCACCGGCTCGTCACGAACGCTCCGAGAGAACGCAGCCCCGCCGAATAGAAACGAAATTACAACGAGCCGATGAGCGCGCGTCGACTGCTCTTATTCCGCCTGAATGAAAGAAGGGACGAGACCCAACGAGAAATTCTCCTCTCCGCTGCGCGCTCTCGTTCTTTTCTTCGACCCGGTGGTACGCGTGTAACTCGCCTCATCCTTGACGCGTCAAGAGTTTTCCGATTGCGAGCATTACCTACGCCTCGGAGCAAAGAGGGTTCTTGATTCTTCGAGGGGGGGGGCAACGACGCGAGAGGAGCGAGGGGCGGCTGGGCGAGCTTCCGCTCTCCGCGGACTCTTTCGTTGTTGGATCGCGCTTCTCGTTACGGCGCGCCGCCCGCCGCCCTTCTTCCATCTCCCGGCATTGAGACGTTCGAATTCGTTGGGAGACGATCGTGCCCCGGATAAGACTGCAACGAATGTCCGGGTAAGGCCCCACGGACAATGAGAAGAGAACGCCTAACGCGCGTATAATAGACTCGATCCAGATGCGCTTTTCGGTGGTGCTGACGACCGACCGACCCGGTCCAGGCAGCATCTCGGGACGCTCCGACCTTCCCCGCGTGGGGCGGGTGGCCCGTTCCCGGCCGAGTTCTCCATTGTCGCGTCTCGACAACTCCGATCCGACGAACCGAACGATCGCTATCGCGGAGATGATGCCTACCGATCGATCGATAGGTCCAATTATCGATCCGTCATTGCCCCGTTTAGGGACAGGGATCACCGCGATCTACGCCCGTGTTTTTCGAGATTAACGGCAGGGTACTAACCGTCCCGCGCCGGCAAAGAGCCTCCAGTTTCCGAGGCACGCTCGAGAGAAGAGATCGAACGATAGACGCATTTTTGTATCGACAAATTGGGGAAAACTGCTCAACGATCCTTCCCAAAGAGGGCTCATCGTACGCGATTTTTATCATTTTTTATCATTTTTTATCGCGTCGCTCGGTCATCGGCTACTTACCAGTGGTCCGCGGGCCGTTGTCGCATCCTCCGGACGAGTCATCGACGAGACTCGCGTCGACTCCTCGTACCCGAATATACGGAGAAAGAGCCGGACGTGCCGATCGAAGGATCCGTCGAAGCGACAGAGGACGCGACAGAGGACGCGACAGAGGACGCGACAGGGTCCAAGTTCGAAGAACGGGCCGCAACTTTCGATGGCTGACGTCGTCTCATTTATTTTCGAGTAACATCGAGTTTTTCCTTCGTTCCCGTGTATAAGTAAATTCTGGTTACAGCGTAATTCGACGATTCTCGTCCCGTTGTGCGGCACGATTCTCTCTGGTTATTATCGTACCAGAATCGAAGCTCAGGATCTCGCGGGATATCGGCCGGATCGCTCGCCTCTTTCGTCCGCCTCCTTTATTTTACTTTCTATAATAATTGTTGCCGCGTTATCGGAGTGACGACGATCCCCCCCCCCCCCCCCCCCCCCCCGCGCTTTCTCTCCTTCCGCGTGTCTCAACGTTTATGCGTCCGTGTACTTATTCTTCTTTGTGCACAAATCTTTGAAATAAATATCGGCTTAGAAGAGCGTTAAATAAACGTTATGCGTCGTGCTGTGCCGCTTGCCACGTTTCCTCCGTACGTAATATATTACAATAATTGTACCGCAAAATCGGGAGCTCCGCTCCTGGCGTTCCCTCTGCCCTACCGCGAACCTCCTCCCCTCCCCCGCCGTTCCCACCGATCATCCTCTTCGACTTGGTCTGTTTCGTATTCGGAATGTTGCGGGCGCGCTCTGACGGACTCGTTGATTCGTCGCGTTGAAAAGAGCGGATAATTGGGAGGAAGAAAAATCAAAAGAAAAAGGGACATTGTGCGTGAATCGAAACGGAATCTTTGGGGAGCGCGGGGCGGGAGTATAGCGTAGACGGGAGGCAGGAGCGGACTCGCTCGATCCCCGATACTTCGACCCTGTTTAGTCCCGAGGACTCTTCGCTCGCTCCTTCCTTCCTTCCCTCTTTCCTTGTTTGTCCGGCGCGTTACTCTATTATATTGTACCTTCGTTGGCGATATGATTCTACTATTTATGCATATGTGTGTACCCATACCTACATATGTGTATACACACGCGTGCAATTTAGGGATGGCCGATGTTTTCGACGAGTCGACTCTTTCATACGTATTTACCGATAAATGCATCGACGATCGATTATCGATAAATACACGTTTACAGATCGATTTATTTGTATAAAATATCGCCAGTTCTCGACCGTGTGGTAAAATTGTTTCGATTGTAGATGTTAAACTCGCGTTTCACCGAGGTCAATCGTTTTTCGGATATGGAATCTACACTGGCAACACTGGCTGGTGGAAGAAGCATCGAGGTGAAAAAAAAAACACCAAGATTTATCAATCAATTTCTCAAGCGTCGATGACTCTTGAAACATCGCCCATCTCTCGTGTTTGCGTGGGTCCTAAATGTACGACGGCCCAACCCCGTTCCGATTTATTCGAATCGGGTTTTTGCGTCGATATAAATCGGTGTATCATACGTTTGTACGTTTTGACAATTTGTTTTGTGCCCCTCCCTCTCCCTCCCTCTCTCTCTCTCTCTCTGCTCTGCTCTTCTCTCTCGCTCTCGATCTCTCAATTTCAATCCATTTGCATGCACACGCTCGAAGGAGACGGGCGAACGAGAGAAAGAGGTATCGTCGAGAGGCGAACCAGCGACCGAAACGCGTCGATAGGGAAATCGCTGTTCGACCCGGTCATCGTTACGGGTTTTGTACGAATCCGGTATCGCGCGGGGACGAGTCTCAACGATACGAGTCGTTGACCGTTAACGAATGGCACTCTCTCTTGTCCGGATCCGCTCTCGCGGTAGCCCCGAAATTTCCGCCGTTTCGGTGCAGCGAGCGTCTTTTCATTTTGCCAACTCGAGCTGTGAAAATCCCCCGAAAGATTCTTACATATTTTTACCAAAAAAAATCTGCGTGATGACAAAAGTGAAAAAATAAAAATATACGGTTGCCCGATGCGACCTTGCGCTTCGTCCCTCGGCGCTTGTGCAACGGCAAGGTGCCTCGTGGTGAGCGTTCGATTACCGAGAGGGATATTCACAGAGAGAGAGAGAGAGAGAGAGAGAGAGAGAGAGAGAGGGAGGGCGAGAGAGAGAGAGAAAAGCGGTAGGAAAGATCCCAACGATGATCCGAAAGTTGCACATTTTTTCCACAATACGTTTAATCGTAGAAGCCCGCGTCCGAGAAGCTCGCCAGGCGATACGTATACCTAATAATATTTCACGATCGTATCCTATATCTACATATTTACAATAAAGGAGCGACAGCTCACACCGATACAAACGATACTTGTTTCAAACATCAAAGAGATATTTGGAAATTGTCTACCGATCGTCCGTTGGGACTGGAGTCGGCTCGGGCTCGGCGGGCCCCGACCGGTCCCAGGCAGGATCGAGTCCGCCGTTCCGCGGATGGATACTGACGAAAACGCGACGCGGTAAACGTACAATCGTCGTTGAATCTTTTTTGAGCGTTCGCGGTCCGAAATGCCAACGTCGTGTCTTTTCGCACTCGAAGCCGGACGCGCGTCGCGATCTCGAGCGGTCGTCGGGTCGAACGGGACGAGGAGCACCGTCCTCTCGACCCACCGTTGGGACGCGCGCGGCCGAGACCGCCGCCGAGACCGCCGCCGAGACCGCCGCCGAGACCGAAACAAAGACCAGGGGGGCTGGTCGGGTTTTACGAGAGCGGCGCGTCCGGCGGCTAAGTCTTCTCTTGATTGCGTTTCGTTTGATTGCCCGGGGCCCAGGGTCACAACGAGTGGTAATCACCGAGAACGAGGCCGCTGTGGTATCCCGCGTGCGAGCTCGACATACCCATCGAACCCATCCCCTGATACGGGCCCATTCCCATACCAACGTTCATCGACATCGTGTTCATCGTGTTGACGGTTTGCATCGAGTTGGGCAGCATCGTACCCGGGCCCATCGGACTGAGACCGCCCATCGAAGGCGCGATCGCTCCCATCTGCATCGAGGTCGCCGTATGCGGCAGAGACTTTTGCAGATCGGCCGAGGTCGGTGTTCCTATCAGGTAGTCCTGTGGACAGATCGTTCGAGGCGTGTTTCGATTAGTTTCGATCGGCGCGCGACAACGACCCCTCGTATTCTTCCGCCGAGCGTTGCTTCCGGAGCGAATCGTTGGCTCGAGTATCGTTTACTCGGAGCTTCGCGCGCTTCTCGTCGGACCCACGCCAACCCAAACAAACCCACAAACAAAAACTATCCGAAAGTGTAATACGCATTCGCCGGTAAATTGTACTCCCGGTGTACGGTCAATGTCCGCGGTGCTGCGAATCGGACGAGAACTAACCTGAGGACTGTAGTACTGCATGTAATCCAGTTGGCTCTTCTGTTGGGCGCAACTCGGCGGCGGAGGTGGCGGTAGGGTCGCGGTTGGGTGTACGAGACCGTGACTACCGTGCCCGGCCTGAAGATGATGCTGCAGCTGATGATGGAGGTTTCGCTTGTCGTCGCCGCTCTCGCTGCTCGTGTCGTGGTGGTGATGGTGCTGGTGCTGCTGCTGCTGCTGCTGCTGCTGGTGCTGTATGTGGTGAGTCCCGGTGTGACTCTGATGATACGAGTGCGGACTGGAAACGGCGATCGGTGCTGGAAGCTGATACATGCCCGAGGATGCCTGCTGGTGCGCGTCCATCATTCGTTGTTGCTGTTGGCCCTGTTGTTGTTGCTGTTGCTGCTGCTGCTGCTGCTGCTGCTGCTGCGCGATGCTGCAGGTCGTTTGCTGTTGTCCGATCGAGGCTCGCTTCGTGTCGTCGCCGCTTTCGCTGCTCGAGTCGACCAGACCGGTACCGTGACCCTTGTCCTCCCTCTGGCCGCTGCGCCCCGGTAAACACAAGCATCCGTAACGATAGAGTCATTAAACGGTTCGTTGATTCGGTTAATCGTTAACGCTTTATCGATTAATCGCGCACGCTCCATCGGGCGTACCGGTCCCTCGCTCGATACACGATTAGCGCGGTAACCAAGGCTGGTGTGTTTCCTCGCGTCGATTTTGCCGCCGCGAGGAACCCCTCGCTGCTTCGAAAGCGACTCATCAGCGGGGCAAACTGGATTTCGCGAGCAACGGCACGACTCTCCCGACCCGACGCGCACGGAATTTAACCGCTTGGTTCGCGACGCTCGTCGTTTCGATAATTCGTTGGGTCGAACGATTGAAAAATTAGGGAAAAAGTAAGAACCGGCCTCGAGGTGAAGCTGGGAATTCGGGAGGCCCTCCTCTGGGGAGCGGGCGGGGCAAGCGAGTGAGAGGAGAAGCACGCGCCTCGGTCTCGCTGGCCGTCTCCTTCGGACACGGTTATCGTTAACCGCTTGTTTTACAAGTCGTTTGAAATCGCACCCCGGCTACGTGTACACGTATACGTTTACTCGTATACTCGGGTCTCGCTGACACGGCTAATAACGCGCTCGCCCCTCGTAAACTTTCTTTTTTGTTGAATCCCGAAAGCTACGGAGCCGCGAGAAGAATTCGAGATTCTCCGATCAACATTTTTGTACGCGACCTGAGTTGCCCGGTGGGCGCCTCCTCGCTCCGTCGTTGCACCGCCGCTCGAGCCGGGGACGACTCGTTCGACGACGACGACGACGACGACGACGACGACCGCGACCGCGACACTCTATTTCTCACGTCGAAACTCTTCGCTCTCGAACCCACCTCGGAAGACTCTCCCGCTCTCTCTCCTCTCAATTGTGCGCTTCCCTGCCGACCAAATTGGCCGAGTTTACCATCGAACGGATTATTCAGGCTCGAGTTCAACTTGAATCTCTCCGGCCACTCGGGCGAATAAAAAATCAAAGACGCGACTGCAAAAATTAGCCTTTCCTTTCGTTTCGTTGGGTCGAAATTCCGATCGAACTCTGCCGAATGTTCTCGGAAAGAAGCAGCAACAGCGGTAACGAAGGGACGGGCGACAAAATTGACGGGAGAGCATCGGTGCAGCGACCAATTGCGTCCCGTGCAGTCTCGTACTCTCGATTGGCAATTGCCAAGAGAGTAGCGGTAAAGCGCGAATGAAACGATCACGAGCGGTTCGCACGGGAGAAAAAAAGACGGTCCAGCCCGAGCGAACGAGCCGAGGCTCGCCGCCGGTTGATTGAAACTGAAAACGTGTCCACGGATGAAAAAGGACAAACTCCCGAGGCGTTGAGGGAGCGAGAGCCCAACGAGTTGAAAAATGTTGACAAACCGAAAAAACAAAAAAATTGAAAGACGACACGGAAAAGAAAGAAAGATAATGAACTACCGTTAGGAGGCGTACCCTCGGGTGAGCCAACAAGAGTTATATCCACGAGAGACGCGCGCCCGATCGAGATACAAAATCGAGGAGGCGAAGAGAACGAAAAGAAAAAGAGCCACGGAAGAATAATAAAAGAGTACGGGAGGGACAGAGAGGGATCTCGATGAGAAGCGAGAAGCGGAATGACGGCTAGCGGTGGTGGCGGGGGTGAAAATAGAGGAGCGAGAGAGAGGTGTTTTTGGGTACCCCACCCGTTGCATCCGGGGGGCCCGTATAACCCGAACGAGGTGTCCACCAGGTATGTCTTATCCGATCCTCATCTGAGCAGTAAATTTGTCCGTGTTTCACTCCTCGACGGGACATCCCGTCCCGGAGACGTACGATCGGCCCGCTCGTGAGAGAGGGACGCCAAGAAAAATGAGGGAGTGAAAGGAGCGACGCGAGACGATTGTCCAAACAACCCCCCGGGACGGCGTCCGTATCGTTTCGGCGGTTCTCGCGGATTCGTCGCGGTTGGCGGCGGCGGCGGCAGCGGCGGCAGCGGCGGCAGCGGCGGTTAATCCCGCGTCAATCGCGCTCCTCGCCAACCATCACTCGCGACGGGCTCTCGATATTAGGACCGTCGAAGGCTTCGAGATCGTCCTCCCGCCTCGAAGATCCGAGAGGCTCGCCCCGCCGCCCGATTACTTTCCCGGGACTCGGAGAAACGCTGACGGAAAAAAAAAACAGGCGGACGAAGACGCGAAACGAAACGAGCCACCTCTCGATGCTGTACACCCGAATAAAATAAATATGGGCAAATAGAGGTAAACGGGGGGAGAAGGAGAAGGAGGCGGAGGGGGAGGCGGAAAAACGAGATTTCGAGGTGATACGGGGAACCGTGACGGAGCCCCACGAGAGCGCGAGAGGAACCCGCGCGCCGGACTGCCACGACCGAGATTCCAATCGGTGAAGCGCCCGTGAATTTTATTAATCGGCCGGTTCATAAATTAAGCACCGCGTCGCTCGGTAGTGTCGCGAGACGCGCGAAAAGTCGTCTCCGTACCCTATGGACGAGAGCCAGTCTCTCGCTCCGTGCCTCGATACACCTCCTCTCCGCGATCAGCCTCCCTTCGCGCACCTCTCCTTTCCAATTATTTCGATCCCGATCATGTCCGAGGAATACGAGGAATTTTTCGCGAGAGGGAGCGACGTCCGGCGAGTCTCGAGGGCCCGAGCAGGGGCAACGCGAGGTTCGCGAACTTTGCGACGAGCGCGACAGCCTCCGAGCGAGCTGGCACCGGGAAAAGTTTCGAGTCGAGCCTCATTCCTCGGAAACGGTGCATCACCGAAGAGGCTGGCCGCGGTCGTTCTCGACGATATCCAAGTATGCTCCGTCTCGGGCGCCCGTCCGGTTCGCTCGAGCGAAGCCTTTTTTACCTCACTCGCGAGCTCTTCGGAGCAAAGACTCTCGTATCCTCGTTTGCGCGTTCCGATTCGTTCTCTTTCCGTCGTCCGTTGATTCCCGACGCTAGAGAAGAATTTAAAGAAACGTTCGCTCGTAGGTACGGGCGAAAAAAGGTGGCCCTCGCGGCGAGCCTCGTTCTCCCGAGCGCTCCCGGTTGGCCGTCGGTTGGCCGTCGGTTGGCCGTCGGTTGGCCGTCGGTTGGCCGTCGGTTGGCACTCTGCTCAATTTGGTCGGATCGAATGAGATTCGGTGTCGATCGAGGCTGACTCTCATTTTCGCTCGGAACGCCAGGGGGGAGAACGAGCGAGGGGGAATCTGCCCGGAGGGGATGAATATTTTGGGTGGCTGTACGCGGTAGAGATCTTATCGGCGCCGGTGTCTCCCCCGCAGTCGTGCGCTCATACACCAGAGGCGATAAACTTTGACGCTCGGATTATAGCGGAATCCCGCGCGCGATCCTCGTGTCTCGCGATAACATCTCTCACGAGCGTGCGTGCGCTCGTCCCCGTCTTCCCTGGCCTCCCCTCCGCGCCCCCCCGAGAGCACCGTCGACCTCTGCCTCGCGTATACTTCATTTATCGCCAAATAAAATTACGAATTATGCTAATTTCTATCTCCAGCGCTGTAATAGCGGCAGCATCGCGATCTTCGAGCTCGCCGGCGTGTCTCGCGAGCGCGTGCACCCACGACTCGACTCGACTCGCGGACCGAGCGGACGTTCGTTCACTATTTACGCGGGAGCGCTCGTCGCGGATTCGTCGAGTCGTCGCTCGGACCGTATCAAAGCCAAGCGTCGACGGTAAAAACGCGTCGATAGAGGGCTCGTCTCGACTTTAATGATACAAAACTCGTACGCGCGAAGGAGCGACGCGCGGAACGATTCTTACTCGTCGCGATGACGGAGGGACGCGGATTCGAGAGCAGGGTATCGCGCGTGTTTATAATCGGCGCTCGACACGCGCGTGACGCGTGCTTCGGTAGAAAACCGAGCCAAGACGAGACTCGGATGCGCTATTCTCAGTCCCGTCGCTCCCTTCCTCCCTCCGTTTCACCGTTTCTCGCACTTTTTCTCTCACTCGGAGCGTCTCTCGCGCGTTTCCTCCCTCTCGCCGTCTCTCTCCGAGAGACTCGTCGTCGTCCTCCGCTTCCGTAATACCGAGTTGACCGCGGAGCGATGGATCGGCACCGAACGAGAAACTTCTCGAACTCGTGAACGACGCGTGTCGAATATATTTATATCCATACTACCGGCGCGGCTGTACACTCGTGCGCGGACGGGGCGAGACGCGAGCCGAGACGCGAGCCGAGAACCGAGCCGAGAACCGAGCCGAGAACCGAGCCGAGAACCGAGCCGAGAACCGAGCCGAGAACCGAGCCCTCCCCCCGTTCTCGCGCCTCGCAAACCCGAGACGGTATTATTAGATCGCGGCTTCTCCACCCTCCTCGCTCCTCGTCACGGAAGCGTTACGCGCTCGAGCCTCGAGAATCGAACGACCCCCAAATCCCCCCAACTACGATGTCAAACTCGCGCGTTACCCATTTTCTTCTCTTCCTCCATTGAGGTTCCGTCGAGTGCGGCTCGCGAAACGAGTCGCGGGTGCGCGTGTCGAGGAACGTCAAAGCTTTCGGGGCGTCGATCGAGTTTTCGCTCGTAACGAAACTGCAGCGAGACGCGCCTCGTCGAGTCGAGTCGTGTTTTTCCCGGGCGTTTGTGTTTTTCGACCACGAACGAAAAGACCGAGAGTCGGAAGAGTCGCTCGCCGTTCCGGGTGTTTGGGTTACGCGACGAGGGACGCGCGATGCCCCGTTGTCTCGAGCTCGGGAAAACCCACGGCGGAAAAAGGTCGGAAGGCTCTTGTCGTTGGTCCTCGGTTCGCGAACAAAGGAGAGCGCGAGGAGTTCGATGAGGAGCCGATACGCGAGACTCGCAGCGGCGTTACGCGGGAGCCTCGCGATTCCTCGTTCGGCCAGCGCCGAGACGCACCCTCCGCTCCATTGTTTCAGGCGAGAAGATCTCCCCGCCCCTCTTGCATCGCTGCAGAATCAGCTGTCGGGTGAGCCACCGGACGAGCCGTCCCCCTCTCACCTGCCGGCGGAGCGCGTTCCTTTCCCCATCTCTCTGGCGCACCCTCCGCCGCCCCGGGTCTCCGGCGTAGAGATCGCCGCGGGGGAGCACCCTTCGAGTTCGGACCCGGTGGACGTACGGGGGAATCAATACGGATCGCCGCGACGTACTCGGAGAACGCGTTTCGTCGATCGTCGGCTGTTCTCTTCGAAAGAATTCGCCCGTACAGGACCGGGATCGCGGATCCCGACGCCGAGAGTTCGGCCTCTCCGTGTCCGTTCTTCTCGACGAGACGGCGCGTCTCGCGCGATCTCGCGCGATCTCGCGCGATCTCGCGCGATCTCGCGCGGTCTCGGTCGGAGAGACGCTACAGGTAGCTGCTCCGGGAATATCGCGTTCGAGGCGCGTATCGCTGCCGCGAGGGCCACGCGTACGCCTCGATACCTCGGAGAGAGAGAGGAAGGAGGATCGAGAGGCGGCTGCGGCGAGGCGGCGAATAGGCAAAAATAGAGAACGATCCGGAGAAAGGAAAGCAAGAGCGGATAGCAGACAGCGAGGACGACGACGACGACGACGAGAAGCGGGAACTCGGTTTACGAGGAAAGCCCCCTGGGGGGGCGCGATCGCGTTAAAACGCTTTCGGTGTTTCGAAATTCTTTAATCCGGATTACGGTCGAGTCGGGAGAGCGAGGATACAGACGTACCTGTCGGCCCCGCGGGGAGCGAGAGAACTCGGCTCGTGTGCTCGAGCCCGGACCCCCCCGGAGCGCGCCCGCACGGGAGACGTTGACACTTTCGTAATAACCGCACTCGTCGTATCGCGTACCTCGTGTTACGTCGTAATCGAGCAACGACCGGAGCCGCTCGTCCGTCATCCCTCGTGTCTACCCGTGTTTTCGGGTGTCACGAGGCAGCCCGATCGGAGCGGCAGCCCCCGTCGTCCACCTGTCGCGCCGGCCGCCCCGTTACTCCCGATCGAGTCGCAAATTTCGACGCCGGCGTCTCCGATTCTACGATTCGCCCGGTATTCTCCGACGTTTGCACCGTCCGCACCTCCGTCGACTCGCGATTCTACCGATGCCAACTTGAAAATTTCGTTCGCGCGTTATTCGGGCTTTGGAATTTTTCGCTGAATGCTCGTCGACCTCTGGCATTCCTCGCGCAAAACCGTCCGTCCTCCCTTCCGGTCTATCGGCAGTTTCGCTCTGATCGATTCGACCCGCGATCGAGCGGGAATGAAATAAAATAAAGACCCGTCGATTCTATGTACGGCGAGCCCCTGACAGGAGGGTGGCGCGCAACAGTTAGTTTTTCTTGTTGCAGGATTCGCGCGTACGCGTATCCGCACGAGAGGCGCGTGGAAGGGCGCAACCGCCGTACGGGCGACTCGTGTACGCTACACTTATTTTCTACCGCTGCTGCTGCTGCTGCTGCTGCTGCTGCTGCTGGCGCTGCTGCTGGCGCTGCTGCTGGCGCTGCTGCTGGCGCTGCTGCTGGCGCTGCTGCTGGCGCTGCTGCTGGCGCTGCTGCCGGCGCTGCCGCTTCTGCCGATGCTCCGCGCGTATTTGTGTGCACAAGGCTCGCATACGCGCTGGCGTGTAACTCGACACCGTTCGCGTATACATCAGACGGACCCGCCCCGCCGCGTCTCGTAAAATTTCACGGTATTCCACTTGTACGATATACACGCTCGTACGCTTTGTTCATTCATCGCTATCAATTGTCTACCTATTATTATTTACTTATTTTTCTCTATTATTATTAATACTCGTTAAATATTTATGAACTCGAGTCTCGGCCGGGACCCGGACCCTCGTCAGTTTTTACGAAATGCCCCGCCGAATCGATCGCCCTTTCCCGTCGCTCTCACCGCTTGCTCTGCACTTTTCGAAAACTCTTTCCACGTTGCTCGATATCGTATTTCCCGAGATCGCGACGCTGAGATCGCGCAGTTGAAAATATAGGTAGGTACGCGCGAGACTCGAGGCTGATCGTTATTCGCCGGTAATGAAATTATTTCACGGTTCTTGACGAAAGGACCCTTCGTTTCGAAGGGCCTCGAACCTTTTTTCCTCTTTTCCGAGGAGGCTCCGAGGGATTCGATTCTAGCGCTACCGAGGAAATTGTACGAGTCGGAAAAAACGCGAGGAGAGCGGCAAGGACTACCGAGAGAGACGGATAGAGATTACGAGCGGAAGGGGTGGATCTTGGCGCAAAGGTTTATCGAAGCGTCGGCGTCGGCGGTGCTCGCCGCTCGTTTGGACGCACGTACGCGCGCGCGACCGACGCAGCGAAACTCGGCTCGTAAAGTGAAAAACAAAGAGAGGCGAGACGACGTTTTTCGTCTTCTTTTGCGTCGTGTTAACGTTTCAGAGAAATTTTAGCGTCGCGGAGCGGGGGGCGAGGCAGGCGGTTGTCCGGTTCGCGCAATGGTCCCGAGTTCTCTGGTTACAATCGAAACGAGACCGGAGTCACGCGTCTTCCAAGTTCCGAGTCGTAGGTATTATCGCGCAACATCGACCAATACGCGCGCGCGCGCTCCCGCTCCCTCCCTCGCCCTACCTCCTTTTCTTAATAAACGTGTGACGTAATCGCGATACACCGCACGAGAGACCGGGAGAAGGAGCCCCCGAGTGACCGCGCGTAAATCGTACCGCGCATCGCCGAGAGATCCGAGGCAAACTCTCTCGTTCGCGGCGACGAAACGCGTCCGACCGAACGTTCGAACTTTACACATTTTTCCTTCAACTCGGAGTTCCTTGTAGCGGCGATCCCTCGTTAGCGCTTTTTAATCGACGCGCGGAAAATTTCGCGTCGAAGCGGGGCCACTTCCACCCTCCCGTTTCCGCAGCGCCAACGCGCGCGGAACAATTTTGTTCCGTCGGGCTCTCGCGGTACCTCTCGAGGAAGCGAGTCTGGAAACACGGGCATCCGCCCGGACGAGACGAGACGCGTCCTGCCGGACGGGGGCACTCTCCGGGAAGTAGGAAGAGGGGCGAGAGCCTTTTGAGACGAGCCGGCTATCCGAGCACCGAGCCGTACGAAGGCGCGTAGGTAACGCGGAAGGACGAGACGGCCAACCGACGAGCCACCCCTGTTGGAAGAGGGATCTCGCCGGGACACCCTCCCGAAGAGTGCAGGATGATGGAAGAACCGGGGCTCTCACGGCCCCAATTCCGTCGAGAGTCAATATTGGCGCAGCCATCCCTCGTTCGATCTTCCCATCGAAGCTCGTTCGATCTTCCCGCCACCACCACCGCCACTCCGAACCCTCCGCCGATACACGGTGGCGGTGCCAACGGTGCTGCGGTCGCGGTTTCCGCGCCTACCGGCTTCCCCTCTTCCTTCCTTCCCTCCCTCCGAGGCTCGCCCGCCTATGGATTTCCGACAAAAAAGCTTCCGCGAGTCCTACTCTTGTGACCAAGTTTCGAGCGGAAGGGATCGGGGTGGCGGTCGCTGTGTACGACGCGCATCCTCGAACCGGGCCGCGAGCCACACTGGCGTCTTTGTCTCGAATCTCTCTCGAAGGGTTAAACGTCTCTCGAGGCGTACGAGCTACGCCGTCGCCGGGAGGCGAACGGAGGAGGGGAGGGAGAGGGATGCGTCATCGTCGGGGCCCCGTTTCACCGGCGACTCGGCAACGCTCGCCGAGTTACCGATAAGCCCTCTCGCGCGTAAACAAACTCATCGCGACGAGAGGAACGAAAAAATAAACAGCGAGCAGCGCCCTTATTTGTATCGTCTGTCGCGGCGCGCAATCGTTTCCACGCAATCGTTTCCTCTTTGCTCCGTGGGTTATTCCACGAGCGTTTGGGCTGGTTGGAACGTTCCAACGATTCGTCCGAGGATCGATGAAAACGACTGCGGCGAATTCGCGATCCGGTATCGTCGGGTTTCCCGTTTCGTCTTGAGCTTTCCGAAACTTGTAGAATTCGCGTCCAAGATAAACAACGACTCGTCGCGCGTTTGACTCCGAAAATCGGCTTTACCGAGCGAGTTTGAAAATTCACAATCGGCTTCGGAAGCCGGACGCAAACTGCGCAGCCCCTCGCGAATACGGAGAAGCCGAGGCAAGAACCTGTTTGGAGAAAGAGCTCGTCGGAGCCGAGGATCGAGAGTCCGGAAGAGACGCGAAACACTTGAAAATTGGTACAAACTTGGGAATCGAATCGTTCGATTCCCGCGGGGGAAAGGTCCCGTGTTCGCCGACTGCTGGGGGTTTCCAAGGTTGCGCGTCCGTCGAACCGTGTCGCGGTTTCCCGATAGCGGGGAAAACGTCGGAGGAGTCGTCGCCCGGACGGGGGGGGGGGCGGGGGTGCGCGAGAGGAAAAAACAGTTGTTTCCGCGGATACGTTCGTCGAAGGAGAAAACGGGCGAGAGGGGGACAATGGGAGCGTCGACGAGAGGATAAATTATCGTCGATGGATTCCGGGGACACGTGTCGGCGGATCTTTCTTTTCTTCTCTCGGTCCTTCCGTGTCCTTCTCCTTTTTCCTTTTATTCGGTTTGTTCGAAGGAGCGTTGCCAGGCAACCCTCGACGCGACTACAAAAAATTGAGAGAAAAAAGAAGAGCGGAGAGAGGCACGGAGGCAGAGGATCCCGTGGACGATGCTCGCTTCGCTCGTCGCGCTCGTCGCGCTCGTCGGAGATACGAAAACCGTGAGAAGAACAAGGACGAGAGCCGAGCCCACGCCCACGGGGGGAACGAAACGCGCGAGTGTGGCGGCTCGGAGGGTTGGAACACCCGCTCGCCTCCTGCGAGCTTAATGCTTTGTTGACATCGGAACGGGGGGGGGGGGGAAGAATCAACGATGAGGACCGAGCCATTACCGCGGCCGCCCGCCCGTCCCTCACCGTCCGATCGCCCCATTATCGTGTGCTTTTATTGGGAAAAGTGAGTCAACCGACACGTCCGTTTTTCCTCCTCGAGGGAAAGCCCAAACGATGTCGAACGTATCGCGCCGAGTTCGCCAGCCGCGATTTCTCGCGTCAACCCATCGGAACTCAAAACCCCCCTCGCCTCTCGGTTCGAACGGCGACCGGTCTTCCAAATTTTCCAATTTTTCGCGATACCATCGCCACGCCGCGATGTTCAAGGTCAGAGCGATTTCTCATCGAGGAGTAAGCGGAAACATCCGCGCCGTGGCGGTTGCTCTCGTACTCGCTCAAACTTTTTATTCTCGAGGGTGGGCGGGGACCGTCGTTTTGTAAAAAAACGGTAAAATATTGACGCGAAGCGAACAAGGGGCGCGACAACGGGCTCACTCGACTCGATTGGAAAATATGCAAGTTTGGTGGATCGAGAGGCCAACGAGCAACGCTGTTTTTCGCGAATCAGTCGCCGATAATAGAAAAGACGCGTCGATCATCCGAACATGAAATTCCGATCGCCACTGTCAACGATTACCGCGCGAGCAGTCGTTGATAATATCAAATATTTCTGGCAAGACGGTCAAACTCGTAATTAATACCAGCAGCGAATCGTCTCTTTGCGCGCGTTTCGGGCAGTGGGAGCAACTCCGGTCGGGCCGCTGGAATTGGAGTCTGGCCGATATTCGGGAGGGAGCGCGCGCGTTCGAGCCGGTTGTGCTCGACGACGATATCGTAGCTTTTCCGTCGTTCGATCTCTCGTATGAAGCCGAAGCGTCAGAGTCTCGCGCCTCGATACCCGATACCGAGGCTGCTCTTCGAACGATCCGTTCGAACGAAGCAAAAGAACAATAACGCTGTTCGTCAAAGACGTTGGAATCGAGAGAGGCGCGGTGATTGGGTTTTGACAGGCGTTATCGGAGCGACGGCGAGAGAAACGGCTACGGAGGGCGAGTGGGAGAGAGCGGCGGAACGGTTCGGCGAGAGAGAGAGAGATCCCGAAGCGACGGGGTCTCGGCCACGATTCCTCGTATCGCGAGCTTTGATAAACAGGAGGAAGAGTATCGTCGTAGGAGCGTTGCGTCGTAGGAGCTCCGTGCGCGTGTGGCCCTCTCGCTGTTTAATGAAAAATTGATAAGCGCGCTTCTTTCGATCGCGATCTCGCGCGCCTCGAGAAACGATTCTCGGACGGGAGCATCGGCTGTGCCTATCGCGCGCCTATCGTGTACGAAGAAGAAGAAGAAGAAGAAGGCGAGCGCGCGGCGAATGCGACGGAGGGAAAATCTCGCGCGTATTTTCTCGGTACGGACGATATCCGATGACGCGCAATGTCCAAGGACCGCGATAAGGATCGACACTGCGAACGGAGGGAGGGAGGGAGGGGGACGCTCGATCGAAATAAGCACGGCTCGAAGAATGAGCTGGCGTCGATTGAAAATTCGATGAAAACTGCTGTCGCGACGCGGAAAAATTGGTAGCGCGAGGGAATGGATCTCGGAAGGCGTGCGACGCGCCGAAACGGTACAGAGTGGCGGAATAATCCTCGAGGCGGTGCGAAATTGTATCACGATACGAATAGCTCGGAGAGAGCCCGTGCAGAAATTTTCAGAGGGATACAGCTGGATTCTGACTCGTATCCCGGGCTCCCAGTCGGGATCTAGACCGATATCGGATCAGATTCGAAGTCTAAATGTAAGATTTGTAAACTCGATTCTGTCAGGGATCCAGATCCGGATCCATGATGGGATCCGGATCCGGATAATGATAGGAACCGCTCTGTCCATGATAAATCCTACCAAACAAGCGTCTTTCCGCAAAGGTGTTTGACAATTTACCGTGAAGTTAAATTGTTTAATATTATTTCGCGCACTATATTATGCTTAAATACAATTGTCACGATATTCAGAATATACATCGAAACAATTCGAGATGAATATGCCTCACTGGCGTTGCACGTATAACTCCACTGAATCTGACAAGATTCGGCTGGGTACTACACCGAACGCACTCACGTACATTAGCAACGCCATCTAACATCCAGTGGATGCGGTTGGGCACAAACAGGGACTCGGTTAGGAATCCGATATGCGCGCCGGAAATACACGTGGAAGCATCGCACCGTCTACACCCCGCGAACGCTGGTGGGTACGAACAGAGGCTTAGATAGGAATTTTATAATAGTACCGAAAATACACGGAACGCCAACATTTTCAAAATTATGCTATCGTCGTCGTACATATTCCATATT
>JAPYZJ010003724.1:0-24092 GCA_030522765.1 Ophioninae sp. B BG-2022a | reverse complement strand
CGATTTCTCAAGGATGAGACATTTTTATAAAAAATGACGAGCAGGAGGCCATCGGTGCCATCGTCTCGAATGCACACAACAAATTTCGTACCGATTGGTTAATCCGTTTGAGAGAATAGTGGTTTCAAAATTTCGAAGTGGACGGAGGCGTGTTCGCCATGCTCTTAAAATCAGCTTAAAATAGGCTATAAATAGGAATCAAAACGAAACAACGAAATGAGACTTTGATTTTCGTTACGTAGGAAAGAAATAGAGGAATGCGAGAATCTGCTGTTTCAAATATTTCCACCGAGTGTGATACGACACCTGAGACAACATCGGCAAGTGCCTCTCGAAAATTTTCATTCGGTTACGATTTACTTCAGCGACATTGTGGGATTTACGAATCTCAGTGCAAACAGCACACCGATAGAAGTCGTAAACATGCTGGATTCACTCTACACACTTTTCGACTCGACAATCCTTAAATACGATGTTTACAAGGTCGAGACTATTGGAGACTCGTATATGGTGGTGAGTGGCTTGCCACAGAGAAACGGTAATTAACCCTTGTGTACATATACATGTAATATATCAACTCAATAGATAATTAGTCGTACAACGGTTGATTGAGTTTTTCAATAATTCATCTTTCGATTCTGAATAAGTGGTATAATTGAGAGCACCTTTGCTTTAAACAAAAACTTTTCCTGGTTTACTTCCTGAAAGTGATTTTTGATTATCCTCTAATGTAATTCGTATATAATTCTGATTTTTTTTCATATAATTACGTAATACAATTAAGGTTATTTGGGTTTGTTTGGGTTTAATAATTAAAAATGACAGCCTCCACCCGCTAAATATCACTAGTGGTGACTAATTAAAGTAATTTATGTCAAAAAAGAAATCTCCCGCCAAAATTAAGTTGAAGCCCCACCTCTGCATAATTACCGCATATTCTTCGTTAGCTAGTGTTTTTTTTTGGTATTAAACGAAAAAATCCCCAAAACTGCTTTTTTCAATAAAATTGAGGATCCTACCTAATTCGATATTGTAGAAAACGAAATCAATCGGAAAACACTTTTCCTCCATGATACTCCGGAATAGTAATTTGTGAGAGTTTTACCGTAAGATGTTACATGGAAATTTTGGTTTTTAGCGAATCGCCACGCGAGGGAAATTGCGACGATGTCACTGGACTTGCTAGCGAAAATGAGCACTTTTGTAATACCCCACAGGCCGGACGAACGATTGGCGATTCGTATAGGTGTGAATACGGGACCGTGCGTGGCTGGGGTAGTCGGTACTTCCATGCCGCGATATAGCCTTTTCGGCGATACGATTAATACAGCCAGTAGAATGGAGTCTACTGGAAAATGCAAGTCAAAAATAAATCGTTGGTATACGAAAATTCATTTCTTCGAAATGAAAGCCATCCGTCTTCGAGACTTCGTAAAGTTTCATATAAATTCGTAATATTTATTTATAAATAAATAAATAAATAAATAAATAAAATATAACTAAACGAATATTTAATTAGCAAGCAATTACTCTTATCTGCAATACTATAACTTAAAGTTAATTTTTAAATAATAAAATCTTAATAAAAATGAATTAATAAATATATGAATAAAACATTCAACGATCATTTTGGTGTAATCGACATTTCCATTTCGAAATATTAACGTTGAAGGTTCTTAAGGGGCAAATTTGTACACTACGAATCTTTCATGCGGCACTGTTACTTGAATGGAATTGGTATTCATGTTTTGTTGCAGCAATGATGATACACATTTCACAGAGTACTAAAGCGTTGCTCGACGAGGAGGGAGGCTACAAAATGGACCTAAGGGGTAGCATAAAAGTCAAGGTTGATATATCACGTTAACACAAAACGATGAAAGATTTTGTCTGTCCCATCGTCAAGAATTCGAAATTCAATTATTTGAGATTTTCGTGCAATCATTTTCCTCTAGATTAATTATTTAAAAAAAAAATTATAATGAAAGAATGATCTTTTAATGTTTTCGCTTTACTATCTATAGCGAAATATATTTGTAGCGAAATAATCTGTACACCAGCAGAAATAATTTATCGCTGTTTTGGACAAAGTTTCGAGTGAATTTTATTTTATGGTATCTTTGACCCAGGGCAAGGGTGAAATGATGACGTATTGGCTAATCGACAAGCATCAACACGAATTTGACAATGAAATGATGGACGAGCCACTGATCACGACTGGCTCTGTAATAGAGCCTGAATGTCTTCAAATATTGGACAACGTCACCAAAACATCACTTTTGGATTAAAGAAAAATGATTTTTCTCTCGTGTCGGGTAGTGCAATTAAACGTAGCAGTAGAAGATGCCTAATCAATTTTATAGCATGTACACAGGCTGTAGAATAAAACGAAATGAAATCAAACGCTGAAAAAATGATGGCTTGTTTTTGCTTGACAGCTTTGAAACATTTAATTGAAAAAAAAAAAACATTCATTAAGAGCTGAATTTTCGACGTGTATTGTTTTTATTTGTCTTTTATTGTTATTTTTATTGCCTGATGGATAAATTAATTGTTCATTGTTGGCTTAGACTGAGAATGAAAATTAATGGCATTAGAATGAAATTGAATGATCCTAGACTTCGAATGAAACAATGAAAACGCAATCAAACTCAAAAAGCATCATTACTGTATATTTTTCAAAAAATCGTTTTTTTTTCAGTCCGAAAAAAGTCTTTCCACCTTTGAGAATATGGGGCAAAAAGTTTATTACTTAGAAAAAGAATTCTCGTGAAATTTTATAAAAGTCAATGTGAAGGGAGCAATTCGAAATGAGCCGAATTTTGGAACGATATGAGCCTTCCAGAATATACCTAAACAAACCCAAACAACCTCATAACTTATGGAAATAATTAGGGTTGTTTGGGTTTAATAATTAAAAATGTCAGCCTCCGTTGGCTAAATATCACTAGTGGTGACTAATTAAAATAATTTATGGCAAAAAAAAATCTCCCATCAAAATTCAGCTGGAGCCCTATTTTTGCATAATTATCAACCTTTGTTCCAATTTAGCACCTGATACAATCTTCGTTTTGCGAAGATGCAAGAAATTATTTGTTCATCCAATGAAAGCTGACGATTATATAAAACGTCAGGAACATATTGAACAAACGATATTATTCCTAATTGATAGATAGTTATCAATAGTTATCAATAGACAGTTATCAATCAATTGGCGATAATATCGTCACATTATCGATTATTGTAAATATTTGATTTTCAAAAACTCCTCATTTCGAACGAGATTTTCTCAACACAATTGTAAATCGTTTTTACACCACGAAAGTTTAAATTTTCGTCGCCGTCGCCGAGCGCTTTAGTACTGGCGCTGACGACTGTGACGTCACGAATACTATCTATAAATTTTGTGAATTTATAATCCGAAAATCTTTTAAAAAACAGACACATTCGTAATGACTGATTTTCTTAACGATTCTCGATTTAAAAATATATAATGAATGATAACGTGAACATGTTGGGTAATATTAAAAAAAAAAAAAAAAAAAACAAGTTTATCTAGTGAGAAATCATTTTTCTTTTTGCTATTTGATTACCATTTTTAGATTTCTCTGTAAGCACAGGAAATAGATGCTAGAAGACGCTTTATCTATTAACGAATATTTTCATCGTATATTTATATCTAAGATTTTCTTCTCCTGATGAAAATTCGATCGAAACAGAGAACGGTACAATTGTCATTTATTGCATATCTGGCTGTAAAGTTCATTTCATAGAATATTCTATCAATGAGAGAGTTACAACTCTTACGTCTTTTGTTTATCGCATTCCTGCTGAAATGTTCATTCCATAGCGTTCTTTCCGTTGCCTTGATTTCGTAACTCGCCGAGAGAAATATTCGAAGCATCGATCTCCCAAATAATAAAAAGTGGCAAGCCAGTTGCTCTCATTTGAATTCTCGTGTAAACCAATATAATTTTTATTTCCAAACTAAAAATTCGAAGACGCGAAAAAATTGCTCTCGTTCTACGAAAAATCAATTGACTCAAAGTCAAACTTTGAACTGGATTTCATCAGCTCTACGTAACAATGAACCAGAAATCGTCGAACGCGGAAACACGAGCGGTTTACTTGACTATTTGTTTGGGTTTGTTTGGGTTCGCTGTCGCTATGATCGCTGTCAAATTTTGTCTGATTTCTGAGCAATCAAAAAAAAAAAAACAATCTTTAATGCTTCTCTACGAGATTTCGTTTTGTTTATCCCTTAAACTATTATTATTATTATTATTATTATTATTATTATTATTATTATTATTATTATTATTATCATAATTATCATCATCATTATATCGGAAAATGCTATCGCTCCAATCGCAAATAAATAAACAAGTCATCCACGCGAAAGTTTTGGAAACCAAGCAACTGACAATAAGATGTGCTTCAAAAAGTTGATACACCAGAATAATCATCGTTAAAAAGTTTTCTCGGAAAACAAAAAACGTAAAACGGTTCTTTTCCTGCCTCGCAGGGTCACGACGCGTTCTTCGACGTTTCACAAGAGTCACGACATCAGAGAATAAATTTGTGATGAAGACGATGCTCCTTGAGGCAAGGCATCGAACAGAAGCGATTAGAATTGTACTCGAAGGGTATAGAGCCGGTCATATCGGCACCGCATTGGAAACACCTGACGACTATCACGCCACCTTGCTGTAGCACGCGCTGCTCGGCTGCCAGAGCTCGCTGTGAAAGACAGAAAGCGAGTATTATTTGTTTCCTCATCTTGTATATAATAAACATGCTAGAGCGTATGACACAAAATACTGGAAACGAGCTTGAAATAAAATGAATGAAAAATTGATGTTGAGATTCTGTTTGGAAGAATTTTGAAAAATCAAGGGTTTTTTTTAGGGCTGACTCAATTTGAATTGCGGATCAAGTGAAAGTGCAATTCCATTTGATTCGAATAATTTAATTCGAAAAGTTGAATAATCAAGTGAATAATTGGCTTATCTATTCGTGTTAATTTGTCGATTTCATTAATTAAAATAATTTAATAAAATAGAAAGTATGAAGGAATTATTATTCAAAGTAAAAGAAAATTGAGGGTTGATATTTTCAAATCTATAGATTGGCTCGTTGAAATTATGATCAAAGTAGAATTTATACTAATAGAGATATTGGATCTTAAATGACAGCTCAACGAAATAGCCTTACCTTTTCTCGATCGCTGAGGCTGAGAAATCGCTGTCGCGATTCCTCCTCTTTGCGCTTCACCTCGAACTCTTTCTTCTTAATCTTCTCGCGGCCTCGTTTGGCCCTCCTTTGTTGTTTCTTTTTTTCGATCTCCTCTTGCTCCATATCCTCGGTCAGCGGACCCGGTATCTGCGATTTGTTGTAGTTGTATTTTTCCGGATTGGCGCCCATGAATCGCCGGAATGAAATTCTCGTTTCCTTATCAGTCGTCGCGGCATAGGGAGTCTGTAGTTTCTTATTTTTGTTGCAAGGATCCGAGCCGTACTCCAAAAGAGACCTGTAATTTGCAAAAGTATTTATTTATGCGTGAGAAAAAAATGTGCGTAAAGAGCGAATTCGTAAAGTTGCACTTTTTATTGTTCAACAAAAGTCGGATTGGAATTTGGCTCACCAAACGACTTTTAAATGTCCAGCGATCGCGGCCAGATGCAACATCGTGTTCCCATCCTCGTTCGCTTCGTTTATGACCTTCGATAAATCCTGGCTTCGCAAAATAGCCGGTTTGTCGATGTTCATCTCCTCGTCGTCGTGATTCACTTTGTTCTCGTATTCCTCCCATCTTTTAACCTCTTCTAAAAGCGAATTCCACAGAGATCCGAGTGTGAGGTTGTCACCCGATTTACTCGCGTCCCACAACTTCACTTTCGCACTGACCAAAACCTCGTTAACTGTCAAGTCTGTGAAAAAAAAAATCGGATTGCGAGCTCAGTAAGCAAGTATTTATAATTATCCTGAATAGCCGAATTATCGCGTAATATTGCTTACCTTCGACTCGTTGATTCTTGAATTTTCTCTTCTGACGCTTGATATTCCGATTCTTGACGTGCCGCGGCGCAGTATTTTGGAATGCCAACAAATGATCGTTGAATTCAACATCGCAGTCCTGAGCGATGAGAGGAAAGTCGATCGTTAAATTGCCAGTACGATCGAGTTCCGATTCAGACGAGGACTGCGCTAATCTAGCAACTATATCTATCAAACGCAAAAAAAAAGTGAAAGGAATAACGTTAGGCGTGAACCGATAGGAACCTGAATTATCCGACAATAACGAAGTGTACCGGGTAATGGACGTCGAGGACTCTTTCGTGGCTTTGCTCGATCTATGTGAGCACGGGGACTTCGATGCTGTCGATCTCCGCTCACCAATGGTGCCGAAGTCCCGCTCGAACTTTTCCCGGATTCGTGAGAAGAATTGCTCGCCTCGACGATTGCCGGATCCTCGCAATCTTTTGCTCCTTTCTTGTTCTCGGGAATCTCGTCGAGAAGATCGACTTTCGGGATTTTTTTGCGAATTGGCTGTCGCGGCGAGATCGGAAAGCAATCCGTAAAATCGCTAGCCGAACCTGTTCGATCATTAAGTTCGTTCTTGATTACATCATGAACAATAAAAGTTCGGATAAAACGTAGTCAACGACTAATTCGCATTAATATTATTGCGCGAAGGGAGAAAGTTTACCGAAACGGTTTATTGACCCAACATCAACGACTGATTTTACTTATTCGTTTGAAGGAATATTTGGCAATAAAAATTTATTGAAATGAAGTTTTGGAAATGTGCAGAGGCAAATATTGTAGTTTCAAGTTTCTTTGGTTGCGTAACAACACGCAATTTCATTTTCATCCTTTCAGAACCGTTTTCCCTCTCAGTCTTCTTGGAACATTTGGATTATATGGAATTTGCATTTTATAATGGACCAACAACAGCAGTGAGACAACTGAAACCCAATACCGGATATGTATATACTTATTTGCAATTACCGTAGATTTCAATAGTACTAAGAACATCGTAAACGCGCTTGACTTCACTGAGCGTAGCGCGTCTCGTTGGGAATGGCAGTGGTCTCAATCTCGTATCGTTTTTATCCAAGGGAGGATTTTTACCACCGAAAAGAACCGTACGATTATACGGGCCAGCGGCGCGATAAAGTATCAGCGATGAATTTGCTATGTGGGTACTCCAGGACTCCAAGATTTCTTGGATGTGCTGAAAAAATAAATATCCATCGTTTAAAAAAGATTTATCCAAACATATAGGAAGTTTGGAAAGAACGAAAATACAACAGCAGTGTTGCAGTGAAAAATATCAATGACACGTATTTATCCACGACACGAAGGTAAAACAAGAATGGACGAACATCTGAACAAATATTCACCTGTACGAGGGCAGCTTCGTTGTAGCGGCGCAAACTGGCTCCAGCACTTTTGGGATGACCGCCCATGGTTCTTTGGTCGCGCGAACTTTGTGCGGAACCTTGCTTCGCGCGAACGGTGTACGAATGAAATGTTTTGTGCACCAGTGTTTCTCCATCTGCAAAACAAATGAACGAAAAGAAGATAAAGGATGTTCTTTCCGGAAGCTATGGTCAAGGTTATATTAAGAGAGAATAATTGGACACAGTACAATAAATTTTGTGACATCTATCGAATAAAGAATTTCTTTACAATAGCCTCATGTAAAGTCAATACGCAATGCACTACTAGTTGATTAAACATATACGTTTCGTCTCGTGTACGCACCTTGGAAGACAGCGGCTGCGAAATGTCCACCACCCAACATGATGACCGTCCAGGTTGTCTTGATTCCGCTTGCCATTGCCTGAGCTATCATTTCATTGTCAATTTCGGGTATTTCCTAAAATGTTTTTGACCTGAGAATAGTCGTTTGCAGGATCAAGATGTTAACCATTCTTCTCTCTCTGCCCTGGTGAAATTATACCTTCTTGTGGTGCAACAAACATCTGTAAATGCTGAATATATCGCCATTGTCGTTCTCAAAGAACACCTTCGAATGACGACTGGCCACGGCGAGCAGCGACGCCACCTTCTTCTTTTGGAAGGCTTCTTCATCCATCTCTGCGTCGGAACTGTCCGATAATGAGCCACTTTGTTTGTTCCTCTTTTCAGGCTTTTTACTTCTACCAGGAGTTGTTGTTGTTGTTGTTGTTGTTGTTTTTCCATCCGGTTCATTCGCCTTGACAGTTCTGCTGGGGGAACTGCCGTTTTCCGAATTTCCAGTTTCTTCCTCATTTTCCGATTCTGCTTCGCTACCCGACAGGCTCGACATGTCGTCTACGAAAGATCCATTCCGTTTGTGCGGTAATTTTGCAATTGTTTCGATCAGTGATTGAAATAAAAGCATCCAATGGACCAGATCATTCTGAGTAGGCGCAGATCTTGACGATCTTGCTTCGCCAAACTTCCATGAGCTGCGGATTGTTCGATATCGTTCCTCTCGATCGATATGCAAGGGACATAATTACCGTCATCAGCGAGGAGCCCGAAACCATCCTCGGTGACAGATTTAAGGCCGAGGAGACGGCGTTTGAGGTTGTAACGATGCCAATCCAATTTATAGTGAACTCTCTGCTGGGACTTGTTCTCAAATATAGTATTGCAGAAGGAACAACAAAGGGAATCAGATACGACCAATTCCTCGAGCTGGCTCAGCACCGCCTCCGCATCTGGCACTGATAATCAATTGTTCAAGGTGCGATCATAACCTCACCGCGTGTCATTAAAAAATTGCGCGAAAACGCCTCTTAAAGTGGAAAAACATCATTGTGACTTTTCAAACAGTTGCTGTCAATTGTGTATACAATCAGAGGTCACTTACCCGACGAAGATTTCGATTGCATACATTGCGCAACTTTGATTCCTTTCGTAATTCTGTCGAAATCCGTTTGGTTATATATTTTAAACAGACGATTATCCATCGCGGATTCTTCGGATCTTTCAATTGTCGATGATGATCTAATTGTTGTAATTCGAAAACGCGTTTATGTAAGATAAAAGAAAAAGAATACCGGATGGCAGATCGGGAAAGGAAATACGATCGAAGCGATACGCAATCCGATATTAATTCCCCGAGAAAAAAATACTGACTACGAGAGAATCGTCGAAGGACTGAGCGGCGGGGCGGAGGGGAGGGGAAGCTCAGAGTTTATACTCAACTTGCGTCATCTGGTGAAGTCCGTACGCGGAAATCCGCGCGCTTTTATTTTTCCGATAACTCGAAATTCGGCATGAAATATTGAGCGAGTTGTTTTCTGTAACATGTAACATGTAAGTTCCGAGATGGTCAACCAAGTACAGCGATCATATTGCAATTTTAATTTAATTTCAAAGCTCACAATCCATTGGCGGTGACAGTATTGATTTATTATCCAATTACAGAAAAAGTCGAACGTAAAAATAAAGCACAAAGAAAATGTGTAGATAATTGGCAAAAAAGGTGAAGAGTGGAATTTTAACGAATATGACCAATTCAAATTGATTTCGAGGTTAACCATTTCGGGAAAAAGAGTGAAGGAAGGTCGAGCAAAATACTCCCGCGCAGATTTTGAAATCCCGTAACAATACATCTTTATTTTTTTAATCACAACCCCTTCAGCACTGGTATATACACATCGTATCACCGGCGTGACAAATTACAATAACAATCGTTGTACAAAGTCCAGCTTGTTTGTGACAAGAAAGAAGCAATAGAGAGGTCGAGTTGTCGCGGAAAAAAAAAGAAACACAAATACGAAGCAAAAAGCTAAGGTAGGGTCTCTTAGGAGACTGATGCTTTTTTTTTCCAAATAACGTGACAAAAAATAAAATCAGGTAGCGTGACAAAAAAAAAAATGAAATCCCCCAACAGCACCGCAAAACCGCCGTGACAAAACCGTCATTTCGATTCGGCTGACGAATGATCAGTCTTTAATAAATATATACGTAACACGTCGTATGTACATTTTACATACACTCATTGCATCCAAGTTCATTGTGGAAGATTGTAAAATCTATTTGTACTTTTGTTACCGCGAAGCCGTAATTGCTCTTTGAAAATAAAAAAGGAAAAAAAAAGTAGCAAAAAATCAAGTATTATCATTGATTCGGTAATGTTATCGGGCGACGGATGTTCGAAATCCAAGGGAAATCATTGAATGATCATTTTCACCGGAAAATCATAACGGAGAATAACATCGAAAACAAAAATCGTATTTTTCGTTTTCGAGACGTGATGGAACCGTTCGATAAGCCGCACTTCGATAGGAAAAACGAAACAAACACGAAAAATCTTACGCTTAATGTACGATCAGATTCCACTGAAATACATTGACGGTTTAAACTTCGTTCGAAAACGCTCGAACATTCGAATAAATAATAATAAATTACGGGATTATAGAAATTCTTAAGGCCGTAGCGAAATCATCGCCATTACGATCGATCAGCCATAAGTTCTTTGCTCGGCTAGATGCACAGGTAGATGAATATCAGAACGCCGTTCATCATTCCCACCAAGTAATTTATTTGCAGTCTCGGGTTTTCTGCGTATCTGAAAAAAAAAATGTTGAAACTAATTACACCGATAAAGGTTTATTTGCATACAATCAGTATGCGGAGGAAGAAAAAGTTCTTTGCAAAAAAAATATCTTGTGCGTCGCTGATTCGCTTTTAGAAAAGAACAAATAATCCTGGACGCGGTACAGCAAACATTCAGGGGTGCACATGCAATATTGTGAAGCATCAAAATTGGGACGGATAGTGGCCAAGGGAAATCGACAATTCATGCAGATTAGCTCAGCGAATGATAAACAAAAGATCATGCTGATTATAAACTCAGTAATCTTGCGTCCGCATCCTGCAAAAGAAAAGCTAAAAACAGAGGTAAAAAATATTAACAGTATACGGAAATTAAAAGATTAAAGAGCAAATGCGTGTTTTGCACAACTACAGGAGACGTTTTGCCAAAAAACGTGATTTTTCTATTTTAACAGCTATTTTACCTGTCTCCGTTGAAAAAATCTACAGTATTTCTTCGACTTCGATGCATCTAACATAAGTTCATTTTGAGTTTCAATTTCACCATGAGTTTCAAAAACTTCCAATGTTAAAACTAAGGGATCCCAAAATGTGAACACTAAAGTACAGTTTTTTCAAAAATAGATGTTTCAAATAGACTTGGTATGTCTTTGAGAACTTTGATGACCATATCTATTTCTTACTTATTTCAAATTATATACATTTTTTTGCATGCCGATAAAAAATGCAAAATTTCACCGAATCGAACGTTCTCGGTTGTGTGGAGAAGCTCGGAATATAACGAATGTTTCAAATGTTTGCGCAGCCTCCTGTACGCTTGAGGAAATGGTCGTTTATCTTTCAGATACGCAATACAATAAAATAAAGAAGCATTAGCGTCTCTACCAGCCAACTACGAAGATCCAACTACGACGACGACGACCAGGTTGCCCCTTCACGTTGCGAGCTTACCTTTTCTTTCTGGGGCTGAAAGGCGACGGTGGATTCACACCGGGAATACTGCTGTCATTGTAAATGATGAACCAGCTGAAAGCCATGACGGCAATACCACTAGCTGCCGCTCGCAACAACCAGGCGTACTTGTGAGTGACAACGACGACAGTATCAGCCATCGCTGCGCTGCACTCACGACTGACGTTCATCAATTTTTCACCAACAATCTTAATGTTTTCTCCGTTGAGGCTCGACGATTCTCGAACATCGGAGAGACCAAAAACATCGGACACACTGGAAAATGCTCGCGACGAATGGACATTTTTTGGCACGATAGCGGACAATCGTACAGATGATCCTGAGGGGAAACAACAGCAGAGCTGTCAAAGCGCCGACAAGCAAGGTCGCCTCGGAAATCCATATGAAGTAATATAAGCCCCAGTTTTACTTTTTTTATCGTAACGTCTCTTGTTTTTACGGAAAGTATTATCTTCCTGATGTAATTAATAGCGATATAACCTTAAAAAAAAACTTTGCAAAAACTTATGTAATAAAAAAGTTCTTAACATTTGATAGTGTCGCAATAGGAAAAAATTCTATACTTGTCTTCTTTGTCTGACGCAAGGCAGGTAAAAAAAAAATTTATGGAACCTAATCTGCCAATAACAATGTTCGCAAACAGTTTTTTTCCCCAACAGATAAGGAATTCTTTGATTACTTTTTTATACTCTGACTAGAGTTTCCAATTACGTATGTTTGCCAATCTAGAGATGACACATACTCCACACATGTGCCGTAGTTGTGACCCTGAACTGGTTTACCAAATCAACCTATGATTATAGCTTTAAAATTTATCCACAGCATTTAAGGGCATGACGAACATCGACATAACCTCACAAATTTTCGAAATGCGTTTTTTCAGCGGCGATTAAGTTTACGGCGAAAAATCGAGCATCAGTCTTGGTAGAATTCATAGAGATAAAAATAGATGGTTGAATTTTACGATAAAAATGTTTCGTACTTGAGAAATTGCGATTTAAAAATTTCGTCTATCTCTCTTGCACTCGTGTGTCACGTCGTACGTCTTCGACATGTCCTTAAGGGCAAAAATGAATAATACAACAAAATCGGTATTCACAAATTACGGAGAAACAAAAAAAAAACAGAAACGCAAATAAAAGCAAAACATTGCATATATATGGGGGTAAAAATTGAACGGAACCAAAAAAACAAAACAAAAAAAGCAGTAAAAAGCAGAGAACACAAAAAAACCGAAAAAGGAAAGCAAACTCAAAGAATTTTGGGGTGCATTCGGACGATGACGAGGATTATTCAATACCGCAATTCGAGAGAACTTAATTTTTTTTTTTTTTACATTTTTACAATTCTGCCACTTACCGTAATTGACGTAGAGCTTTCCGGCAACGATACAAAGTGAAAGTACGAACAACAACAAACTGAAGGTCCACTCGTTGATTCGAAAGTTTTTCCACAACTTTGTGAATTTGGTAACGCCGGGTTCGACGATCCGAATTTCCTTTCCGTTCCTCATCGGATAATCCGTCAAGATACGCTCGGTCATTCCGAATAAGGTTACGCTGAATATGTCGTGACGATATCAGTTTTTTTAGGATCTGCGATTAAATTCCGTATTTAGGATTACAATTCTTACCTTTACGGAAGAAGAAAGTGAGATGAGATAAACGCAAAGAGGAACACTTGTCAATGTCGCGAAGTTGAGAAAGACACTGAGGAGACGCAACTCGACGGTTGCGTACCCAAAATAAAAATGATGCACGGATGTATACACGCGGGTATGGATAGGGACTTACGTCAGGGTTGCGAGCATGACCGTAGCATGATGTCAATGAGCCCCGCGAAGTTTAATCGCCGAAATCACGCATGTTTATAAAGTTACGTATTATTATAACTTCGATTCGTAAACATGGATTAACCGTTATTTCTTCGACATCGAAACAAATATTTTATTCACGTACGAAATATACGTGTCTTACCTCCGAAAGACTGCAGCGCCATCTTCGGCATACACAATGTAACAGAATTAAAATCCCGAGTATTTCTTACGCATCTATCTTTCTTGAGCCCAGTAACCATTGAAAGAATACTCTCGAAAGACGCGCATCGACTTCATCGTTTAATCACGCGGTTGTACCACTCCGAGTAAAAAGTGTACCGATAATCGATAAAAAAGTGTTCTTCTCCAGCAAGCAAAGTGCGCATCGAGTCGTCCATCTACGTACCCGACACCACAGACTATGGATACGGATCGGAAAGCGTCACTTCCGTCCGTTCTTAGCAACAATCCGCAGCGTGTCAACCATGAGATTTTTGATACGATCAAAAGCTCGTATTTATTCGATAGAAATAAACGTTGATCGAGAATACTTCCGTACGTGGATTTCGTAACTTTTTCCTCGCTTCGATTCCTACAATATCGATGACAATAGAATTGTTGCGCATGCTCTCTAACGATCGCTTTTTATCGCGCGCGCCTACCGTACGCTGCTGCCTCATCCAATGAAGCGGCGAGTTTACGAACTAGGAGGTTCGAAGATGGCCGCCTTTGGCGTGTTGCCGTTTGACGTGCGTGAAATATGATACTTTCCTCGTTGTCCTGACGGCGAGGGGGTTAACGATACGACCCGGTATTCCCGGCGTCGAGGGTTGCCCGCGAGTAGTGTATTTTTTTTCTTCGTCCTTTCGTTTCTTCGTGGTTCTCGTGGCCGGTAGCGGCGGTAGCCCCAACGGTGGTGGTGGTGGTAGTGTTGTTGGTGGTGGTGGTGTCGTTGGTGATAGTTGGGGAAAAAGGACCCCGAAAGAAGCTTCGAGGCCCTATCCTCGATTTTACAAAAGTGGAGAGCTTTACAATGGCCCTCGTCACCGTTCAGCGTTCGCCGAGCGTTTCAAGTTCGCCTCAGAGCTCGGTGAGTTTTCCTTATCTCTCTCGCTTCCTAGACTTCCGATAAACGAAGAAAGAAAAAAAAAAACGATCTTGATACGCGTCTCGTTTGAAACGTTGGGAGTTACGTTTCTTTGTTTTTATCGTTCGTCCTTGCTGGTCCGAAAACGTTCGATTCTCTCGTGTAATAAAGAGGTATCCAAACATCGAGGAAAAGCGAAGCGCCCGAGTAACGACGAAAAAATTACATTTTTTCAATTTCGAGTTCAATTCGTAATGCCGAATCGTCGTTATCTTCTTTACGTTGTTTTTTTTAACACTATGCCTGTATTTCCTCCATTGTTTTCCCGGGTTTCCGCACACGCGATCGCAATGACTGATCTGTACGTTGATCCCCAGTAACATCATTCATTGATTGTTATCATTGTTGTCGTTACGTCGACGCTCGACTCGCGGATGAGTTCACGCACGCGTTTCCACGGGCCTGCGCTCTTTTCATCTTTTTTTTTCCCCCTTTCGCGTCTCAACGTTCGGATCGACGTTTATTTGCTTCGAATTGAACTTTTATGGAAATGATGGTCTTGATGCAGTAATGATCCGATTCATTGCAGGAAACACGAGGATTTTATGGGAAACCGGTTTATTTCGTGTTTTTTCTTCGAGTTTTAATTATGTGGAAAGAGGGAGGTTTTTTAAGTAAAGAATCTTTCGCGAGGCGATGTTAGCGACATCTGGGCGTTTAACCCTCAAATCCTTTATTTTTACAATTTCCTCTATTGTTTTATTTGATTTTACTTATTTTGTTTTTCATATCATTTTTATTGTTTCATTTTTCTTTACGCTAACTTTCCCTTTCCCGAAAGTCCGCTGGGGCATAATAAATTATATCAATCAATCAATCAATCAATCAATCCTAACGATGGGATGGATTTGAAGATCACATCGTTGCGACCCAATGAAATTATGAAGTTGAAGTTCGCAACGAATCATTATTTTTTAATTTCTCTATGTCTATTTCAATATAATCGTAATTAAAATACCTCAATAATTATAGAAATCTTTATTGTGATAAGATAGAATTCATATAGAAAAAAAAATATATCGCCAAATAATAGATTTAAGGAAATTAAAAAAATGAGAAAATATATTTCGTTGCGTCGCAACGATGCGAACTTCAAGTCCATATGAAATTTTTTATCTCATTTTTTTATCATTTCCATAGTTCCATTATTTTACGAATTATTTCCTTCACATTTGCATTCTCAATAATCACGATAAAAATTCGAATAATTGTTGAGGTATTTTACTTACAATTTCGGTGAAAAGAAAAATAGTAAAAATTGATAAATAATCATTTTCGTTGGGCTGCAACGTTGCGAACTTTAATTTCATACGGTGGGTTCGTTCAAACAAAAATTCGTGAAAACGTTAACTTTCGAAAAATGTCAACAAAAAAAAAACATCGATTTTTTCGTTTCAACGTGGAATCACGCTTTAAGTTGGATCTTCAATTCGCGAATAGTCTCGCTTCGTATGGGTGAAACAGTGCGTGGCGAGTCGTTTTCTTTCCTTTTTTTTTTTTTTTTTGAAATCTTTTCTTCCCACGAACAATTGTTATCATTACTTTTATTACAATCGTACATCTCAAACGATTAGCCGATTGCAAGGGAATTGTGCAAACTCGTGACTGCGCAATTCGATATCTCGCGGAGGTACGAAAATCCCACGATAGAGCGAATATTGTGCGAGGGAAAAAAAAGCGGTTCGTCATGGAAACCGTTACGTATCGTCGTAAACTAAGTAAATCAGACGTCTCTAAACGCGAAGAAAGTCATTTCGCGAGATCGGCTTTTCCTCCGATGCTTTTTTTTTTTGGCCTCCGAAGATTCTCCGAGATTCCGAAAGTACTTGCCAATTTTCAGAAACGTAAGTATCTCCATTTGATCGTTCTCGGCTTTTCTCGATTTTGCGATCCCAATGATGATGTTCTTTCCGAAACGTCGCAATTCCATCATTTTCGACTTTTCTTTCCTTGGCACTCATACAAGGTAAACACTTCTCGTTGGCCAAAACGCGTTAGCCATTATTCGCTTTCACTTTTTTTTCTCCAAATTACGAGAAAACTTTTCACGCGGAAACAACGAACGTTTTCTGGTTCGATGCAAATTTAGAAGGCGGTTCGTTTTCACCAAGTTTTATTATTTTGTCACTGTAAAGTACGAAGTCATTTTTTCGTTTTTTCAATCTCTTTTTTTTGCTTATTTTTGTCAAAAAAAAAACAATATTTTTTTGCTTTTTTAGTCAAAAACCAATCTTTTATGGTTTTATTTTATCGAAGACCAATCTCTTTTGCTTTTTTTTTTTTGTCAAAAAATAATTTTTCAGCTTTTTTGTAAAAAACCAATCTTTTTTGGTTTTTTTTTTGTGTGAAAAATCAATCTTTTATGGTTTTATTTGATCAAAAACCAATTTTTTGGCTTCTTTGTCAAAAAACAATCTTTTTTGCTTTTTTTTTTGTCAAAAACCACTTTTTTTGCTTTTCGTCAAAAACCAATTTTTTTTGCTTTTGTTTTGTCAAAAACCAATCATTTTTCCTCTTTATATCAAAAACCAATCTTTTTTACTTTCATTTAATCAAAAATCAATTATTTTGCTTCTCCGTCAAAATCTAATATTTTTTTTGCTTTTTTTTTGTCAAAATCCAATTTTTTTTGTCCTCCAAAAGGACTCGTAAAGATCGCGGAGACCCGAGGTCGTTTGTCTCTCAGCAAATTCCTGCTTGATCGACGAACGCGACTGTGAGGAAAACTCGCGGGGTGGCTCCTCGTACTTCGCGACGATGACGTCGCTAAAGCGAAAAGCTGCTTCTGCGAGCGTAGTTTCGTAGTAGTTAGGGCGGGAGTTGCGAGAGGGCCGTCTTCGGGCGAGCTGAGGGGGTGGTAGGAGAAGTGCATTTCGAGGCGGTCGAACTTAAAAAGCTCTCCGCGTCTCGTCTTCTCGCTAAAGCTCTCCCACCTCCGTTCTAATGTTATTTTCATAGCCAGTACGCTCGCGAAACTCAAACGAGACAGTCCGAGTTCGTGGCAGAGCGGAAACGTGAAAAGTGCGAACAAAGAAAAAAAAAAAATTTCGACGAGAGAATGAAAAAGTGGATGGAAAAATTGGTTTGAAAAAAAAAATTCATTAAATAAATAACAAAAAATAATTAAATAAAAAAATCAATAGTTAAAAAAATAAATAATTAAATAAATAAATAAATAAATAAATAATTAAATAAATAAATAAATAATTAAATAAATAAATAAATAATTAAATAAATAAATAAATAATTAAATAAATAAATAAACAGTAATTAGAGAGATCGAAAGAAAAAGGATTAATTTGTGGGTAGAAGAGATAGAAAAAAAAAGCAAAGTCCAAATGTAACCGAATATTTGGTTGGTCGTTTCGCGCAAGATGACACTCTTCCGTAACAAGAGCGCTGTTCTTTACGTACTTCCGCCCCCCGTTCCACCTTGTCCACCATCACCCTGGTCCAGCATCGTCAGATCCACGTGGCACTCGTCGCCCTTCGCTGATAAATATAACAATAATGATAAGTGCAACCGTGAAAACGTTGGTAGACGATTGTCCCGTACGCGAAAAGTTCGACGTTCTCATTCTCTTCAACTGCGAGCCGGACGTCTCGTCCAAAAAGTAAGGAACCCTCTTCCGGGGGATCGGAAAAGTTTTATCGTTGGAAATCAATGAAAATTTTTTATCCTCGATCTCATGATACGGCGAAAATTAATTAATCGTTGGGAACATTCGTTTATTATTTTGCAATTTGCTCATTCGCGTATGTTGCTTTTTAATATTGGTAAACATTTTTTTTAATGTTAAGAATATTGCAAAGAAACAACTTGGTGAGAAACGAGAAATTCGTTGTGTCGAAACAATGCAACCTTTTTTTTCGTGAATTTTCATGCTTTGTTTTCCGTTATTGGAATCGATCGAAAATTAATTTTTTTTTCTTTCACATTTTTTTTTATCGAATCTTGATATCAGAATCGAATTAATGATTTTTCTTATCGTTCTGAAACATTCACGCTGTCGATCCAGAAAAAAATCATAGATTGCAATGGAAAGAGATAAAATTATTAGAAATGATTTTTTTTGCGTTCCAATTATTCGATATTCAAGATAGGGTTGAAGGAATAAAATCGAGCTATTATACAGTGACGTTTTTTGTTTGGCTTTAGGATTCTGGGGCTGGAGCACCGGCGGACGACGACGAGGCAGCGAGAACCTGTAAGAGGTAAGTGAAGAACAAAACGATCCGAAAAATATTGAAATTGCTAAACGAATTTAAATAAACGCGTTTGGTTTTAAAGAATTATGGGAAAAATTATAAAAATAGTAAATAAATACGAAAAAAACGCAAATTGTTTAAAAAAACCATACGAAAAAGAATAAAATGAGTAAACAAATTTGAAAAAAAGTGCGTTTCGTTTCAAGCGTTTTTTGTTTAAAAAATCAATATGAAAACGGATGAAATAGAAATAATTTTACAAAAAAAAGTGTACTATTTGAACCACTAAAAAAATGCTTGAAAAATGTTTTTAAAAAATGTCTTAAAAAATGTTTTAGAAAAATCTTAAAAAAAAAATGTTTTATAAATGTTTTAAAAAATGTTTAAAAAATTGCGATCTGTATAAAACATATAATCTTTAAAAAAAGTGTATTATCGTAAACATAAATTGTTGATAAAAACGTGTATTGTTTCGAACACGTATTTTTTAAAAAACAAATAATAAAAAAAAAGTTCATTATTTCAAACACACATATCGCTGAAAAAGAAATCGAAAAAATAAAAATTAGCAAATAGACAATAAGAAAAAAACGCGATTAGGAAAAAAAGAAAACAAAAGAAAGAAAAGAGGGAACGATCGGTTTGGTCCGTTGAAGCTGCGCTTGAATTGCTCGTACAATCGGTGAACCGTGATCAATTTAACGAAGAGACGGCCGCGAGTCCATTGTACCGAATCGACAAATTCGTGGCCGTCTTTCTTTCCACGTGCAATGTAAAACACTCGTTGCTGGAGAAAGTGGTAAACTCTATTCGTGATGTACACGTTCACTCTCCCGTAGAACGAATGATGGGGAAATGACTTTTTCCTCACAGACGATTACTCTTTCTCTTCGTCGTCCCAGAGACGCGGACACAATCGATTTCCGTTCCTAACCTAGTACCCCGTAAGAACTAGAGAGGAGCCCAAGTCCAAAGTGTTATTTAGTGGCAATCCCGTTAGCGCTCGAACGCCAGAGTTTCGTCCCATTAATTCATCAATTATTCGCGATGTATCGTCCTCCCGTTCTCATTATTGTTATCATTATTATCGATGAGATTGAAGTTCGCAACGTTACAGCGCAACGATAACGATTATTTTTTAATTTCTCGATTCTTTTTTTTTCTCACCGAATTGTAAGTAAAATCCCTCAATAATTATTCGACTTTTTATAGTGATTGTTTAGAATGCAAATGTGAAGAAAAATATTTCGCGAAAGAAAATAATTATTTTTCAATTAATCTATTTTTTTCTTTCATCGAAATAATAAGTTGAATACTTTAATGATTATTCAAATCTTTGTTGTAATAATCTAGACTTAAAATCTGAAGGAAAATATTTTGCAACATAATGAAACTGAGGAAATAAAAAAAAATGAGAAAGGAAATTTCATTGCGTCGCATCGATGCAAACTTCAAGTCACTTCAATGTTAACTTTTCAATTGGTCGATTTTCGACTGCAACTTGACATGAAAAATGAGAGATCAAAATCGCAATTACTTTTTGAAGGTTTTTGAGTTTTAGCTTAATTGGCTTTGATTAATTTTTATTACTTGGCTTTGTCTTTTAAGAAGTTGAAATTCGTTTTGGTTTTAAGAAATTAAAATTCATTTTTGTTTTAAGAAATTAAAATTCATTTTTGTTTTAAGAAATTAAAATTCATTTTTGTTTTAAGAAATAAAAATTCATTTTTGTTTTAAGAAATTAAAATTCAGTTTTGTTTTAAGAAATAAAAATTCATTTTTGTTTTAAGAAATTAAAATTCATTTTTATTTTACGAAATTAAAATTCATTTTTATTTTAAGAAATTAAAATTCATTTTTGTTTTAAGAAATTAAAATTCATTTTTGTTTTAAGAAATAAAAATTCATTGTTCAATACGAAAGAAATATCCATTAGGTTGCAATAAAAATACACTTTTTTCGTCATCGATGTAAATTAGACTTAAGACCCTGAGTTATTAAACCGTCAATGTAAAATCACATTTCTTCAATTTTAAGTCGAAATTAAAAAATCGAATTTCACTCGTTGGAAAAAGATTTGCCGCGAGAAACAAGATTATTCATTGTTATAAAAGACAAACAATTTTTTTTATTTCCTAATTTGTTAAGCGAGAAAGAATCAACGCGCGTATCAATCTCGACGGAGAGACGAAAATGTATTTTTTTATTCATTTTTAAAAATTATTAATACCACGGGAATAAGTTTAGCGAGGGGTGGGGGCGAGACGTTGCGAGGGCAAAAAGTAGGTGAGCGAATCGCCACGGTGGAACGAATTGCTCAACTTTACTTTTGTTGCCGCGACCGAGCACGGAAAATCTTCGTCACACTGGCCGACTTGGGTTCCGTCCACGGAGGCCTCAAGAGGAGGGGGGCACAATCGCGAACGTTAAAAAAAATCTTTTTTCTTTCATCACCCTTTTTCTTCGCATTTTCTCGTGGTAGGAACATAGCCAAAAATCGATGAGGTTGACCTCTCCAACGAGAATAATTGCATTAACAATTCCCGGATTTCATTTTCAGGAAATTCTTAACTGCTCAATAATATTTTGAGTCTCCATTAGAAACCTATAAATAAAAACTGGAATTTTTCAATTTCACATCTGGAAGTTTGAAAAATCCGAAATTATATTAATTTCTATATTTCTACAAACTATATTAATTTCCGAGACGAATTAAACTTCGATTTAATAATGACTATTTCGTTTGGGTTTGTTTGGGTTCGTGTCTTTTTCAAATATAATGAATTTAATTTTAAATTTATTATTTTAATAATTTTTAATTTTTTTTTGTTTACTATCATTTTTCGATAATTAAAAATCCACTACTGAAAATTTTGTTTTTGAACGTTTCCTGAAGATTTTAAGAAAAAACAAAACTGTTCGTTAAAGGGTAAAGTCGTTGCGTTCCAGGCATACAAACATCAACATCGAAACCAACATCCAAGGGTCTGAGTTGACGAACCTGCCCGCGAACGCTTTCATGAATTCCACGAAGACAAAGAGAAACGACGGTAAAAAGCATTCTTTGAGTCGCGCGAGATCCCTTTCCCTGGGCAATATGGCGACGCGATTGGGTGTCCCTTGACGTCATAAAACACGGTCGAGAATTTCGTTTCGACGACTCACGACCCGCGATACGTTCGTCCTCCGATGTCTAATCGATAACGCTCAGTCGTGTCATTCCGGGGTTCCACATTGAAACGACTGGGGAGGGTGGGGAGGTTGAACGAAAAAATAATAGAAAATAAAATGGAAGTCCCAAACGTGTTGGGAGCTTGCGGTGAAGTATCGAGTTCGCCGAGTCGTACTTTCGCTTTTGTACTCGCTCGCGTAGTGTCTTATGTGACTTTGCGTCTTGAGTGTTCAAGCCGCGGACGTATGTACAGTAGAGCCTCGATTGTCATCATCAATTGGGTCCGCTATTCGGATAATCGAAAATTTTCATAGCCGAAGAGTAATATTTCGTGGGCGAAAAAAAACGTTGATTTTTTCAATGGGATTTAACTATCTGTAGGGTAATATATAATTTTTTGAAATAAGTAGTTAAAAATGATTATCGAAAGAAATAAAAATACGTGTTTTCTGAAAAAATTTGTCTTGATTTATAATTTTTTTAAAAATAAGTAGTTAAAAATGATTATTGGAAAAAATAAAAATGCACGTGTTTTCTGAAAAAAATTGATCTTATTTATAATTTTTTAAAAATAAGTAGTTAAAAATAATTATTGAAAGAAATAAAAATACACGTGTTTTCTCAAAAAAAAAAATTTGATTTGATTTATAATTTTTTTAAAATCAGTAGTTAAAAATGATTATCGAAAGAAATAAAAAATACACGTGTTTTCTGAAAAAAATTTATTCTATTTATTTGTATGAAAAATAAAAATGTATACATTGGTTTGTTACAGATAAGTTTCATCGACTCAAAATGGATTTGAAGAAATATTTTTATTTTGATAGGCAGAGAATCGTTTTGTGACAGAAATGTCACATTGCGCTACAGAGGGTTAATTTAATCTTAATTATATTCAGTTAAATGTATTTATTGATTTATTGATTAATTATAAATAAATTAATTATTATATTATTAATTATAAATAAATATATTATAATAAAATGAAATAAAATTCAATTTAATATCATTTAATAATTCAATAAAATTTAATTACATATAATTTCAAAATACAAGACTAACCCAAACGTTTGTTCAGAGTTTCGATTGTTCTATAGGGATTCCAAAAACTTAATACACCTAAATAAGGGTTCCTAATTTCAAGCATAAACGCATTTTTCATTCAAAGTACATCAATGAATTTACTTTTGCACTCAATTCGTAATATGCATTATTTTTACTCGTATTAGTAATTTCGAGCAATGTCAAATACGAATGAAGGTTATGTTTACGTCGAAGGGGAGATACGCGCGGGCGCGACGATCGAGCGTGATCCACACCAGCGCCACTCGAGTGGAACGTTTGTTTTTCGCAACTAGACGAACGTTTCCGAGTACGCCAGGGGTTCCCAATTCTTTTCAGATCGCAGCGCCCTCATTCGTTCTCCGGAGAGAGTTATAGGCTTAGAAAATAACGGCGTAATTCGTGCAATATAATTTTCGTTCTTTGCGAATAGAAGGCATGAATTTGAAGTTCTGATCATTGCGACCCAATGAAATTTCTTATCTCATTTTTTCATTTCCATAATTCCATTATTTTGCGAATTATTTTTCTTCACATTTCTATCTAAATAATCATAATAAAAATTTGAACAATTCTTGACTCATTTTACTCACAATTTCAATGAAAAAAAAAATATAGATAAATCAAAAAACAATCATTTCCTATGCGCTGCAACGTTGCGAACTTCAATCTCATGAGAACCGCCCGAGCAGCTTGGTAGTAAATTCTAACCTTCCGTGAATTCTCCCGGACATATTTTTCGGTAACTTTTCATTCCCTCCCGCCAGCTTCGTTCCAAAATGTCCTTCCGAGCGTAAATAACGATACTCGGAGCTTGGCAATTTCTCGGAAAGCATTCCGTGGAAGTTGCTTCAATTTTTCTTTTACTAGAGTTTTCTTTATTTTCGGTTCGTTCCGTGGGACGTTTGTTCGACAAAAGCGAGACTTCGAGTAGTTCTCCGGTGCGTCCGAGAGATGGCGCGCGGATGTTCTTTCTATATACACGGGCGTGCGTGAACCCTCGCTATTTTCGTACTCTCGTTTCGTTGTATATTACACCGCAGCCCTTTTGCAACCAGGAACATCGCGCCGTCGCCTAATACCCTTCTCGCCCATATCATCCCCCCCCCCCCCCCCTACACGGGCGGGGAAACCGGGGGCAGGGGCTTTTCTCG
>JAPYZJ010003723.1:0-15500 GCA_030522765.1 Ophioninae sp. B BG-2022a | reverse complement strand
GGGTTTGTTTGCGTTTGTTTGGGTTTTGGCAGCGATTTGTTTGGGTTTTGTTTGGTTCGTTTGCTGTTTGTTTGGGTTTGTTCGCGTTTTGTTTGGGTTGGATCGATCGATAAAATTTTCACCAAGTTCAAAATCGACTCACTTGACATGGACATGTCTGAGAATGGATCTTGATCTCCTTACGTAGAGCGTGTTGTCCTGAATGAGAGGTTTGTCGTAGAGCGCACCCTCGAATCTTATTCCTCGCCAGTGCTTGATCGCCTGAGTCGAGCCGTCGTGACGAGGCGAACAAGCGATCCCGATGTCCGGATGATAATCTGTCGAGGTTGAATAACAATCGGATCAAACACTGGATCGAACGAAAAAGGACTGGACCCAAACAAAATACGTCTAGTCATTTTTTCTCAATCTTTTTTTCCTCGAAAAATCACTAGATACAAGCGAAAAAAAATAATGTGAAAATTCTGAGAAAATTAAAATTAAATTGAACATTTTTATTTGGGTTGGGTTGACAACTTGTCATTTTAAAAAAATGTACTTATCAAACCCAAACGAAAGCTTAAAAAAGGTCATCTGTCAATTTTACACAAAAATTGAAAAAAATCGGGACACGAATGAAGAAAAATTTAAAAAAGTGTTGAAAATAAAAATTACCGCAAACTCCAGCACCGAGTTGTCGAGAAGACCACCGATCGCAATTCTGCAAGGAAGATTCAGTTCCACGACACTGCGGCTGCTCGTATAAGAGCCGAGGCTTCGCCGGCCATACTCTGTCCATCCAGCTTGACCATCTTCCACCCTGAAAGCCCAGTTCTCGACAGGCCGTTTCGAAGTCCGCCCTTGTCCAGCTGGACACCGGAAGTTCATTAATTATTCATTAATAATCCACTAATCAATTATTATCAAATTATTAATACATTATTCATAACTAAATTGTTTTTAGATTGTTAATAAATTATTCATTCGTAAATTCATAAAATTCTGAGTTCATGAATAAAATATAAAAATAAAGTTTTTAATTAACAAATCGTATTTGCCTTGTCAAATACTAAAATCGATCAATTTTTTAAAAATCTAGACATTATCACTTTTTTTTACACCACGATAATGGATTTAATTTGTTTTTATTTTTATTCGTAATTTTTGCAATAAATTATTTTTCGTTAATTAGTAAAAAATTAATTAAAAAATTAAGACTCACTTTCGCGAATTGGTACAAACGGAGCGCCATTCGCCCTGATGAAGAAGCTGCATACGACCCTCAAGAGGGCTCGGTCCGTCGACGAGCCGGATGGAACGCGGCTCCGGTTGACCGGACGGCGTCTCCGCGCTCGTCAAAACGATCGGCGCTTCCGGTTCGCCCTGCCAATTAAACTCGAAAATTAATCAACGTGTTTCATTACATTTTTTTTATTTTTTTAATTATTATTATTTTCATTCTCGAAATCTCGTGACACGATCGAAACGCGATAAACAAATTAAATTAAATAACTACAAATGGTTCATGATAAATAAATCACGACAAATAAATAAATTAATAGGTTATAAATAAATTTTTTTAAAGTATACTAAATTGATTAATTATTATTAATCTGTACAAAGTTTATAATTGTTTAAAATTAATACATTTTAATTCAATAATAAAGAAATATAAATAAATTGATTATTATGCATTTGAATTAAGTTTATAATTATTAAAAATTGATATATTATAAATAAACCATAAATAATTACGAATGTTTATAAATCTTAATTGCGTTTACAATAATTTTCACAAAAATTTATAAATAAATAAAAATCTGTATAAATAATTGTTTTCGAAATTTACATCTCGTTTGTGCCCTTTTTGAATAAATAAACAAATTGGTAATGTATAACAATGATAAATTATACAAATATAAATAATTAATTTTTTTTAATGTTACATTTATAGTTGCCATTGTTTTCAACAATTGTTCAAATTTTTCTTTAATATGGATAATTTCGGGGAAGCAAATTTATTTTCGAGCTACGCAAAATTTTGAAACATCACGAGCCATCGAACATTCAATTGTGTTTACATTCAAAAGTGTTTACAGTGAAGAAGAATGAAGTACAAAGGAAATCATTGAGGCTTCAATGACTGAAGAAACGCTAATCCCTCAATGATTCAATGGCAGTTCAGAAACTTTCTCGAAATTCTCGTACAATACTCCGTAATCTCGAAACACATTGTAGATTTTATTTCATTATAAATTATTACGCGATCGTTCGTTAAATAAATAAAAATTAAATAAACAACGATTTTTTTTTCGCGGAAAACATTTTAATATAAATCGATTATTTTTTGACGATAAAATAAATAAAAACAAGAACGTAGCATAGTGAGAAAATTGAATGAAGACATTAACGAATCGCTGATTACTCACTCAGTGAACGATCGACTTTAATTCATATGATTTTTAATAAATATTGTTTTTGAATAAATATTTAAGTTAATAAAACGAAATAAATATTTACGACGTTCGAAGAAATATTCTCATAAAAAAAAAAATTTGCAATTTTTTTTTCTTATAAATTTGTAATTAGATAATTACTGATAATTGTGATTCTCATAGGTCTTTAATTAGATTCTTCTACTTTTGTTTGGGTTAGTTTTCGATTTTCCTACTTTTATTTAATTAATTTCCAATCACTTAATTAATTAATTGCAATACAATAATAATTTGGTTAATTGAGAAATAAAATAATTCTTTATTCAATTAATTGCGACAGAAAAATAATTTACTTCGTTTGCGATTTCGAAAAAAAAAAAATATATATATAACAAATTTAATTTATTTGCAAATGAATGGCAGGGAACAAATCGCGATGAGAATTTACGAGCTTACCTAGTCCATGGCTGAATCGGGACTGACTAGGATGGACACTGATCTTCAAGCTTTATGTAAACTCAAGCCAAGAATTTGCAAAAACTGATTTAAGAGCGTCGTATTAGGAACGAAATTTACTATTGGTCGCTCGTAACAAAAGTGGGAAAAGTCGCAAAAAAAAAGACAACTCGATCGGAATGTACGATATTTCGAGAACGTCGAGATTGTCAAGTCACTCTAATTTTTCTTAATTGTTCAAAGTGATTTTTCATACACGATATTCGTTAAATTGTTCGGATTTGCATTTGCAAAAATTGTTTGGGTTTAATCATTTGAGTAAAATAATATTTTCAATTACAATTTTTTTTATATAGTTTGTAATATTTATATTTAACAGAAAAAAATCGAATATTCATGTAAGAACTAATTATAGAATAAAATAAATTATTAAATAATTAATAATGAATTATTATTGATTATTTAGTAATAATTAAATAATCATTAATGAATTCATTTAATGAAATTGATATTTATTAATTAAATAATTATTCAGTTATTATTGAATAATAAATCATTGTTTAATTATTAGTGTATAATAAATAATTATTCAATTATTATTGAATAATAAAAAATTATTCAATTATAATTGAATAATTGCACGTTCGAGAAAATTTCGTAATGAAATTTTAGGCCAGGCAAAAACGACCCACGTTCACGGGTTAAGGGATAAAAAATAAAAAAATAAAAATTCACACCCCCACTTACAAATTACACCGAAAATTGCCTCGAGCGAGAACAATCTCGTCCGATTGAGAAAGTTCACGCTCGTTTGGGTCCCGAGACCTTTTTTCATTCGTCTCTTTGTTTCTCTCTTCTTTTTTTTTTTTTCGTTGAGAGGATCGGCGGATTAAAGACCTCGGGAATGAAGAGGAAAGATCGTGGGTTAACGTCGGTCAAGAACTGCCAATTGAACCATGACCCCCGGCAGTATCAGGAAGCCCGTAAGGCTTGAATCATTCATTCCTGTCAACCGTTCTTCTCGTCCCTCTCCCTTCCCCTAATGTTTCCCATTGTTGATTATTTAATTAGATAAAGTTGGATCTTCCGTTTCGTACTTAGTCCTACACTAATTGATTCATTGCGACGAGACTTCCCCCCCCCCCCTCTCCTATCTCTTCCAATCTCTTCCTATTTCTTTCCCATACGAGTATAAATAGAAAAAAAACGAAATTTCCAAAATTTCCAAAAAATTCTATCGATTTTCAAAACAAATTACAATTTTAAACAATATTAAAAAAAATTATAATACAACTTGAAAAAATTGTTGTTTTCTATTATACAATTCTTAAAATCGCATTTTTACAATTTTTAAAAATTTATTTTAACGATGTTTAAAAATTGGGAAAAAACAATTTTTTTGTCAAGAATCGAAAAACAAAATAAAATATAATTAAAAAAAAAAGTAATAAAAATAGATCAGGTTTTAATGAAAGTGGGTCGAGAATCTCTATGGAACGTCACCCAAAAATGGCCCCATGTGTCATCACTATTTTCTCGTCTACCTACGCGATTTTTTGTCGTGGTCTCATTATTTGATATTCGGGGCGATAGTGACGGTGCATCCGACTGAGTCGTTAAGCAATATATCAAGTGCGTGAAAAACGAATTAAAAAAAAAAAACAAATTAAATTGGCCAGCCTCCATAGCCAATTTAATTTGTTTTTTTTTAAATCCGTTTCTTATCAATTTTACAATTAAGAATTATATGTTATCTTTTTAAACAATAATTTGCAAAAGGTTCATTTTTTCGTATTATTTTATTATTATTGTTATATTATATTGTATTATTAGTTATTTATCATTATTCTTATTTATTTATTATTATTTTATTATTATTGTTATATTATATTATATTATTAGTTATTTATTATTATTATTATTATTTATTATTATTTTATTAACAGAAAAGATGGGAGCTTTTTGGGAGAGTAATCGGTATAGGCATCGGACCAAATCGATGTAGGGAAAGGTTTATCGAACGATACTTTCGAAACGAATGAACCCTAGAGGTTTCGATATTTCGTTACGACAAGAGTTTGTAGGGCTTCGAACTTCCGGCTGTTTATTAAAAGTGAAAATTTATACTTCCATATACAGGGTGTACCATTAAATTGCTATTGAAAAAAAATGTTCTCATAATTATTTCTTACGCTATATATGAAAAAAAAAACATTTTTATCACAAGTTCAATATTTGATTAAAAAAAAAATAAAAATAAGAAAAATTTAAAAAACTACTATTTACCCCTGAAAAGTATATTTTTAAAATGAACCATGAATTTTAGATGGTTTTTTTATGAATAATCGTGGGTGTGGTAGTGCGAAGATAAAAAACCATCACGAGTTGAGAATTTATATAATATTAATTAACTAAATATAATAAAAATAATTTTTATAAATTATTTTTAATAATAAATATAAAAAATAATAAAAAAATTAATATTAACTAACGAAATATAATAAAAATATAATAAAATTTGTAAAATAAATATAATAAAGTAATAAAAACGAGATATTTTCGTTAATTATCCAATGCTTTTTTAAAAAAAATATACACTGACGACGTACGCGATCCCATATACCGGGAGACACGAAAAAAACGAGAATAAAGGTGGAAACATTCAACGCAAATGGCATATATAACAATAAAGGTAATGAAACGCTCGAATGAAAATACTTCCACGGGGTATAACCGAGTCGCTATAGGTTTACGGATAAACGGGATGTACGAGCCAGAATGTTTAATATGGTGAGCCTGCATTACGAACAATGTGGAGACAGGTGGTGCGCGCCCATTGTCGCGTGTGTACCGTGTCAAATTATACACGGTAGCTGGTCAGCCATGGAGTCTCTTTCTCTCTCTCTCTTCTCTTTCGCTCTCTGTCTCCCCGTCCCTCGCTCACGCCGGAAATACCAGAAACACGTGAATGGGGTATTTTATTTTACGTACGTGTTTGATGCACGACGGAAATCCGTAAACTGAATTATTCGTGTCCCACGCACTAACGATGGCCTTACTCGTCGATTGCATTCTCGTTCCTCGTTGCGTTTCGTTTTTTATTATGAAAAGTAGATTTTATTTGAAAAATAAATAATGTTTGAAAAATTAATAATATTTTGAAAATAAATTATATATGAAAAATAAATATTTGAAAATATTTAAAAAAAAACAAACAAAATTCTTTTAATGTTTCAAATTATAAAAAAATATTAAAAATAGTTACAAAAATTATTGAAAATGTTGCAAACATTAAAAAACATTTTTTTTTTAATTTCAAATTGTTTGAAAATGTTGAAAAAATGTTTTAAAGTGTTTCAAAATATTAAAAATGTAAAAAATATTAAACAACAGTTATTCTCGTAATATTCGAAAAAAAACAGTCAATACACGATTCCGGCGGAGCTTCAGACCCAAACAAACCCAAACAACACCAAAAAAACAATAATAATAATAATAATAGTTAAAACAATGACGACAGTGTTAAAAATGAAAAATAATAAAAACAGTAATGAATAATAAAAACTGTAACAATTCTGTAACAATAGCAATAAGAAAATTCTTCGATCGCTGGTGAAAGAGAAATAAAGAGAGAGAGAAACCCAAACAAAGAAGACTCTGAATCTGGTCCTGTACTTTCCAGCCGTAAAGCCAACTGGCCCGAAACTCTTTTCTCCTTCGTTCTGTTCTATATACCGTGGATTCTCATAGCCACTACAGCGAAACTACGATCCAAACGAGTGCACCGATTTACCGTTTTGTACATCGAAACAAAGAAGAAAAAAAAAGAAAAAAAAAATGACTAGATGATTTTGAAGACACTCGAGTACGAGGACTGTCCCCGTAACAGCCAATCCGTCCTCGAACTCGACAAAATTCGCAAACTTCCCAAAACTTCACCTCTCATTTTTTAGTGATTTTTAGTCTTTAATTGTGAATTTTTTGTTAACGCTATTTTTAATTTGAGTTTAAGTTATGAATTGTTCTATTTTTAGTCAAGTTTTGTGGTTAGACTGTATATTTTGTTGTGCATTTTTTGTTTTTTTAGTCAAATTGCATTTTTTTCGTATTTTTGTTATATTATTTTTTAGTTTTTATTTTTTGAAACTTGATAGGTTTATTTCCCAAACATTTTCGTTTAATCGTAAAATGCCCGAAAGTTTTTTATTAGGTTTTACTTTTACATGTTTACTTTAAAAGTTTACTTTTTTACTAAAAATTACTTTTTGCTAAAAATATCTTTTTACTAAAAATAACTTTTTACTAAAATTACGTTTTACTAAAAATTACTTTTCACTAAAAATAACTTTTTACTACTATAATAAAATTCATTTCCATCTTCGAAGTAATCATTTCTCATTTTCGTCATTTCGAGGGTGTCCCGTAAACAATATTAACGATTCGTTCCAAGCAGGAAGAAAGATTTTTCAAGCGTTAAAAACGGTCCTGAAAAGAGCCAGAAGCATTACGAAAATGTAACGGGTTCAAAATAACCTTTCCTTGTTTTTTACGTGTATATATATGTATATGGAGTTTAAACCGGAAGCAAACTGAAGTGCCCAAACCGTGACGGTACGAGAGCCTTACCGCGTGAATCCGCAGTTCGTTATGGTGAACTTGGCGGTACAGCGTTCTCCACTAAACGTGAACGGGTCATTTCTTTCCCCGATCCTTTTATTTTGTTTCCTCTTGGCTCGACTAAACCCAAACAAGCCTATAGGACGGTCCAGGAATTAAACCCGATTTTTACGGGATTTTTTACTTTTCTCAATATCAATTTTTAATTCCCTTAATTAATTATCAATTTAATTGACAATCTAGAAGTGATTATTAATTCAATTATTAATCTCAAAGTAATTATCAATTTAATTATCAATCTCCAAGTAATTATCAATTTTACTATCAACCTCAAAGTAATTATCAATTTTTCTTGATAATTAACAGTATAGTTTGAACAACGAAATTAATCATATTAATTATCGTTTTTAATTTGTATTTAAATATTTATTGCTGTTTCTGAGTTTTATTTTTATTTAATTTGTTAATGTTTTTCGTATCTTAGGTTACGTTTTATCGGATTTGTTTTTCAGCCAATTATTTATTGATAGTTGAAAAACTTGAATAAGTTGATTCGTAAGAGCAAAAATGATTCTACACGGGATTGCCCATGGAAAACAAACTCGTGGAGAAAGACACTAGGATTATGACGCTTTGTTGCACTCGCCGTTTCCTGGTAAGGCAACGGGACAACAAGTAAAGCACGAAACCAAGAAACTATTAAACTTCGTTTTCCAGCTTCCGGTTATAGATTCTTTTTTTATTTTGGGAAAGTAAAAAATATCTTTTTTGGGTTTGTTTGGGTTTGTTTGGGCCAAAAAAGTGGTCGACAAGAAATTTCGAAATATTCAAATTCGAAATTCTGAGCCTTCTGGAATATCAAAACTCGAAGTTTTGATCCTTCTGGAATAAGAAAATTTGGAATTTTGAGTCTCGTGGAATATCAAAATTCGAAATTCTAAGCCTTCTGGAATATTAAAATCCGGAATTTTGAGCCTTCTGGAATATAAAAATTCGGAATTTCAAGCCTTCTGGAATACTAAAATTCGAAATTTTGAGCCTTCTGGAATATCAAAGATAAAAATTTTGAGTCTGTTGGAATATCAAAATTCGAAATTTTGAGCCTTCGGAATATTAAAATTCCGAATTTTGAGCCTTCTGGTCAATCGTAGTTGGGGTTTCCTGTCCCACCCCTTCCAACCCAAACAAACCCAAACAATGTATTCCTCCCTGTAAGTCCCTCTCTCTCCAACCCAAACAAACCCAAACAATTTATTCCTCCCCGTAAGTCCCTCCCTCTCCATTTCTACCCATCCTTCTCCAAACAACCTCTAATTTCCACAATGATACGAATTCGCAATAAATCTTTCGCCAATCGATAAAAATAAAATTACCTTAGCGAAGACCGGGCTCATTGGACCGGAGAGGATAATTGGAGAATTAAACGCGGAACACAAGACGATTAAATACGTTTTGCAGCAGGATGCACGTGCGATTCGTCTCGTGCATTGTGAAAGTTCGAAGTCGCGAAAAAGAGAAAAAGAAAGAAAGAGAGAGAGAGAGAGAGAGAGAGAGAGAGAGAGAGAGAGAGAGAGAGAGAGAGAGAGACTAGAACAAACGGCGATAATCCATTATATGCGCGCACCTACGAAAGCAGAAAACCTGCACACTCGTCTAGTGTTACTCGTGCTCTAAGCGCGATCGCGCATTTCACTAAGGCCCTAGTAATTAAATCTCATCCTCTAGTAACTAAATCAGTGACCAAACCCCTAATACCTCAACTAGTAATTAAACTTGAACCCCTAGTAACTAAATTAGTCACCGAATCGCTAGCAACTAAATACGTAACCAAATACCTAGTAACTAAATTAGTAACTAGGGGTCTAAGTTAGTTGCTAGTAACCTAGTAACTAAATTAGTCACCAAACCCCTAGTCACCAAATCAGTAGCTAAAGCCCTAGTAACTAAACTAAACTAAATCCCTAATAACGAAAAAACTAAACTAATCTAAATTCCTAGTAACTGAACCTTTAGTTAGAGAACCCAAACCTCTAGTAACTAAAATTCGTAACTAAACACCCCTAGTAACTAAACTTGTCACTAAATCCCCTAGTAACTAAATTAGTCACCAAATCGCTAGTAACTAAATACGTAACCGAACCCCTAGTAACTAAATCAGTAACCAAACTCATTGTAATTGAACCTCTAATAGCTAAATCAGTAACCAAATCAGCAAGTGAAGCCCTAGTAACTAAACTAAACTAAATCCCTAATAACAAAAAAAAACTAAACTAATCTAAATTCCTAGTAACTGAACCTTTAGTAAGAGAACCCAAAACTCTAGTAACTAAGATTCGTAACTAAACACCTAGTAACTAAAATTCGTAACTAAACCCCTAGTAACTAAAATTCGTAACTAAACCCCTTGTAACTAAAATTCGTAACTAAAGCCCTAATAACTAAAATTCGTAACTGAACCCCTAGTAACTAAAATTCTTAACTAAACCCCTAGTAACTATAATTCGCAACTAAACCCCTAGTAACTATAATTCGCAACTAAACCCCTAGTAACTAAAGTTGTCACTGAATCCCCTAGTAACTGAACTTCTCACTAAATCCCCTGGCAACTAAACTCGTCACTAAATCCCCTAGTAACTAAACTTGTCACTAAATCCCAAATAACTAAACCAATCACCTAGCAGAGAAAACCCTAGGATTGAAGCATTTTCGGTGCACAACGTCGACTGTGCTTCTCGTGCATGTACACTACCGGTGTGTATAAACGACGGTTCGTGCGAAAATGTAAACATCTGCGCAAAGTCTGTGTTTACCGTTGGAGACAACCGAGATCGCATCGCGGATAAATAGGATCTCGGAGAGGGCAACTTCAACTCGCGGATCTTCGTCGTCGATCTCGCTGACGTTTCGTCATTGTTACTAGCTGGAATTTTGCATAGACTAGCTTTTCAATATTTTTCGAGATTCTGGCAGACTGGTGTATGACGTATGTACCATTTTTGCAGGTTTTGTACATTGGCTGATGTAACTAGATGATTGAATGGTTGAAAATATATATTTTTTAATTCTTCGGGATTAGAAGTGAATATTTTGATATGAGAATGATGATGGACATCCAAAATGGCACGATGGTGATGGATCGAATATCTTGGACACTTCTGTGTCGTTATTCTGGAAAATACGAATACTGAGTGCGCAATGCAATTATGAAATGTTCCGATAAATGATAACCCAAAATTCATCCTTCTGACCGTTCCTCAAGGTCAGAGTTTTTATCCTCGTGGAATGTCCTTCATTGATGCTTTTTCAGTACTCTGAAAAACTGTCTACTCTGATGAGAGGAGTTTGACGGTAGCTCTTGGAAAAGAGACTTATTGGGTGACCCCTCGTATAATAGAGTATCGTAAACTCGATATCGACGAATGAAACATATCGTTTTAACGAATCGTTTGGTCATTGTTATCCTTTTACTCAACTTCTACCTGTACACTCGATTATCGCAATAGCTCATTTGACGTTCAGCAGGAGTAGACAAACCGAGTACGATTTGCTGAGAATCTGAAGGACAAAAGGTCATCGAGTGTTAGCGTTTTACTTGTCTTTTGTTTGAACGAAAAAAACAACAACAACGAAAAAGCAGCACGAGTTTGCTCGTAATCGTACAAAGATAAGCTGATTGGTGACCGCGATCGTATTTATTTACCAAGGCTAACGTTGGGACGACGAGATCAACGATTCGGTATGCGCTCAGTCGGCACTCCATTTGGTTCGTAACTTCCATCGTGCAAAAAATTTGTTTAATCTCATAACCCCGAGCGTGCCAATTTTGGTGAAACGCATTGTCCGTCACCGATGTACTCTGTGACCAAACAAACGTTTACGACGTAGAAATCATTTTTTCTTCTCGACTTTATCCATTTTTTTATTCGTTTTTTTTTTGTTTTTTTTCGTTTCGTCAGAACGATGGACGATTTACCTCGATTAGTAATTCTTGAATGGCCGAGCATATCAGGAATACGTGCAATATGCAGGCGAGAACGTACACCACGTAGCCCACCTTTGCAAACAGTTCGCTTCCGATCTGCGTAGGTTTATTCATAAAAATAGATTTATCAGGTAATTGGGGTTTAGATTAATTAATTGACGTTTATATTAATTAATTGTTATAAGCATGTACGGTTCCCGGAACAACCCCTGAATTGTTATTAATTTTGAAAGACAGCCAATCAGGCGCGCCCATTCAGCGGGCTTAGCCGAGAAATAATTATTATATTTAGACGTTTAGTGTCATATCGTAGGTCCATGACGATGTATTTTTATACCTTGAAGACAAATCCACAATTTAATTCTCATTGAACTCTCCATTTCTAGGGAAAAATGTCGAAAAAATATTCTAGAAAGGGTTTTCGCATTTTTCCAGTATAATTTTGCACTTTCGGCAAAATTTCGGGCATATTCGTAATCAGTGGAAAATTTCTGATTAGAGAGACCCTTTTAAGAGTTTAAAAATGGAAAAAATATTTTTCGACTTTCTCGGCCACTTTTCCGGAATGTCAAAAATCACGAAATTTCGACGGGTCGTAGGGTGAGCTTCTTATTAGCTATGGAGATTCATTTGGTGGGTTTCAAAAGGTTTTTGCCTGACTTAAATAATGGCGTTGGATTCGTATCGATATCTCGTATAGTTTTCCCGAAGAGTCCATTTGAAAAACCGCAAAAAAAGAGGCAAAGGGTATGGAAAAATTGGCAAAAATCGATGGTCCAACTTTGAAATTCTGCCAAAAATCGAAAAATCATCGGATTTTTACATGCTTATATCAATCGACTCAGAATTTCACGCCCAACTCCCCATTTCACGGATGACATTCTCACGTGCTACACCCTGTATATATATAATCATAAATAAAAAGAAATCGAATAAAATTCAATTTTATTTTTGCTCACCGTTATTATTCCGTAGCACAGAAAGCATATTTTCAGTATACTAGTGAGATACGTCGTGCCGACATAGAACGCTACTATTTTGGAGAGCGCTCGACCGATTCTACAAAAATATTCCATCTTATTGGGTTACTCCTCGTGATAGGACGATCCATCCGAAGTGACAGGATGAGAACAATACAGCAACGAATAATCTTACGAGTACGATTCTTGTTCGTTATCTATTACGTTTCTTCTATTTTCTAAAACATTTCTTTTTTTTTTCGATTTCCCGTCGATTGTGTTTGGGTTTGTTTGGGTTTGTTGAAACGGGCATTTGTTTGGGTTTGTTGGAACGGGCATTTGTTTGGTTTTGTTTGGGTTTGTTGAAACGGGAATTTGTTTGGGTTTGTTAAAACGGGAATTTGTTTGGGTTTGTTGAAACGGGCATTTGTTTGGGTTTGTTGAAACGGGAATTTGTTTGAGTTTGTTTGAGTTTGTTGAAACGGGAATTTGTTTGAGTTTGTTTGAGTTTGTTGAAACGGGAATTTGTTTGAGTTTGTTTGAGTTTGTTGAAACGGGAATTTGTTTGGGTTTGTTAAAACGGGAATTTGTTTGGGTTTGTTGAAACGGGAATTTGTTTGGGTTTGTTGAAACGGGAATTTGTTTGGGTTTGTTGAAACGGGCATTTGTTTGGGTTTGTTTGGGTTTGTTTGGGTTTGTTGAAACGGGAATTTGTTTGAGTTTGTTTGGGTTTGTTGAAACGGGAATTTGTTTGAGTTTGTTTGGGTTTGTTGAAACGGGCATTTGTTTGGGTTTGTTTGGGTTCGTTGAAACGGTTATTTCAGCAGCACATTCGAGGGTAGGCACAATCACGATTATAGGACGTTTAGAGGTCAACCAGATTCAACCGGAAGGATGATGGACGCAGGCATAAAAGACCAAAATGCAAACATGAATAAGATACGTAAGGTTATCAACAGGGACGCAACTTTGTGTCAAGGTGCGTTTACAATCGGCGCCGATCAGTGGTTGCAACCGTTTCTGGTGCGGAGTCGAACCTAACCTTATTTTAAACCGCTTCGAACGTGTGCGCAACTCTTGTGCGCAGGTTTTACATTTCAGCGCTTATGCGGATACGTATGTGTTATTTAGGGAGTACTTTTTTTTTTTGTATACAGGTTACAAGCGTAGTGAACAAGATCACTTTAGATTCTTCCTTCACCACGAAGGAAGTGGCGATAAATAGTCCGTACTCGATAAATATAAAGAATTTCGAGAAGAATAAAAAGTCACCTTATTTTTCGAACAAACTTGGTACATTATCGGGTGGTTTTCTATGGATTACTAGCACGATGATGATGATAATGATGATGATGATAACGATGATAATAAATTTATTATGCCCCAGTACATCTTCGGGCATTTTCGGATAATAGTAATAGCAACATAAACAAAATAGAATTGAAACAATCTAAAAATAATAATTATTTTTGTAACAATCTTAATAACTAGGAGTAAACAAGTAAAGAAAAAGTCAGAGATAAAAGATAAGGATTCAATACAATAATGAAGGAGAAATAATAACACAAGTAGGATACAAATGAAACCAATAAAAATATAGGATGAATTCAATGATGATAATAAACAAAAATAATGATGATGATAAAAACTAGAATAAAATAAAAATACAAATAATATGAAAATGAGGATCTGATAAGATAATAAAGGAAAACAAGAAACAAAATAATAAAATAATTATAACAATAATCGTAAAAAAAGATAAAAGATAAGGATCCAATACAATAATGATGGAGAAATAATGATAATAATAATGATAATGATAAAAACCAGAATAAAATGAAAATAAGGATCTGATAAGATAATAATGGAAAATAAGTAATAAAATAATAATAAAAATAATCGTGAAAATAATGATGGTGATATTATGAGGGAGCGAAGCTAAATTGTAACAATCGTACGCAGTCTAGGCTAGTTCCAAGTCTACCGTATTGACCAATGTGATTCTAAAGTAGGGCTGCCATTCCATAAACTGTGGGCACCGGAAAAAAACTCCCAAAACCCCGAACATTTAGACAAAAAAATATTTTTACCCCGGACAAAGCTTGAAAATAAAAATAAAACACTTTTTTTCTTCTTCGGACGCTTCTTGGGATCCTCCCCGGACGTCCCCGGATCCACATCCAAACTAGGAAAAATCCGGGGAAATCTGGACGGATGGCAACCCTATTTTAAAGCTAATCCCAAATGTAAGACATTAATTGAAATTAGTTTAATTGTACTGGATGACGGCGGCGTGATATCGAACGCACTGATGGAGAGCATCGACGATCGATAATTCGTTATCACCGTGGATGTCGTCGCTCAAAGCTCGATTTAGCTGTTCGCCGACGTATTTGAATTGAGCCGCCAGAACCGCGATGAAGTGAACCAGATAGAAGTCGACGCTTAATTTACTGAGTTGGACCAAACTACCGGCGAACGTTTGGAAAAGAACACCGGCGATGAAGGCATTTTTACCGAAGGGTTCGCCAGGCATGTACGCGGGTACGGTGAAGTCCAAGTATGAGAAACGATTTTTCGTGGATACGTTTAGAAGTGGGGCAGCAGCCCACATGAAATTGGCCGCGACTGACGCCGCCATGTAACACTTCATGCCCTTTTTGTAAGGTTCTAGAGTGACGTGTACGCATCGTCTCAAATCGTTGGAATCGACCAGAGCAACGTTGTAATCGCTTATCAATTTTTTTATTTCCTTTTGTCGAGAGTGTAGATAAGCCGTGCCGATCAAACCTTCCAAAATGAGTGCGCCTATCGGCGCACTCTTGTTCAATATTTCTTCAGCCGTTAAATCCGTGAAGTAAAAAGTGCCGAGTACTCCGGTCCAGAAATACGTTATTTTGATACCCCAGACACAGATAGTCCACAGTACAGCGATGAGGCTTAAGCTCCTGTGTCCGTCGTCGACTGGTAACAAATTGCCTGATAGTACGTTTATCGTTACGTTCAGCTGATTCGAACTACGGAAATACCGGGTTTTATCCATAATAACGAAGTTACCCCAGGCTGGGGTGA
>JAPYZJ010003722.1:0-15501 GCA_030522765.1 Ophioninae sp. B BG-2022a | reverse complement strand
GATTTTCGAATATCTTTTTTTTTGGCAGAGTTATCAAACTTTAAGTGCGGGAAAAAATATCGACTGGTGTATCCAAACTTTTGAGCGGTAGTGTATATAAATGTAATTTTTTTGTAATTCATTAATTTTAATCGACTTCTACAACGTCCTAGCTTACGGAAGTCTCTAACTTACGAGTTACCTTGTACCAACCGTTTCAGCCTCCCAGGCTCGTATTTCCCTCGTTTGATAATAACGCTTGTCCCCCATCTTACTGTTAAGATTGGTATTCTTCATCCCCTGCTAACTAGGTAACTCGTTCGAGGCTTTCGATAATTCCCGTATCGTGGGTTGGGTCAAGACGAAGCGGAAGTTACGTGCCCATGTGACATACGAGTGGAAGTTTTCCGGAAGAACCAGCGGGACCGCTTTGACCCAGATATCTCGAAGATGAAATATTTTTAACGTTAAATAAGAGAACCAAGCCCTGGATTGATGAATTCCAAAGAAGCTGATGCATGGTTCGATGCAAAAAATGTAAATGTCTGCGAGAAAGTGCGTTCGAACGGCAACGAATTTTCGGATCCGAACAAATCGAAGTTCCAAGCAAATTCACGCCATTGGGGCTTTCTTAGGGTAACTTTCAGTCGTTCTCATTAACGACGCGTTTGTTTGGGTTTGGATAATGAAGTCTTTTGTGTCAGGCTTTAAAAGCTGTTCTTAAAGTTGATAAAAATAAAAATAATTCTACTAATATTGATAAAGCAGCGATGGAAACGGAGCGACAAGCAACAACGATAGTCGTCGAAAACGAGTATTCGTGTAATCGTAATAATTAACTACAGGGTTAGCGTACCTGTGACCCAACTATCATTCACAATCCTCGTGGTGGGCGATCCACGTGCGAGCACCGATTCAATATTAATATTTAATATCCAAACGTGAAATGCGAAGACCCCATCGCTCATTGGTTCCATCGCTTTCGTTAGTTTTTTTCCCCTTTTTTTCTTCTCTCTTTTCTTCCTTTCTTACCTCCAATATTAGACTCATTGTAGGATTCCGCGTCAGAATTAACACGTGCTCGTTACACATCGGAAGTACACGAGAGCGCGACCGTGAAACCGAGCATATATCTGTATCGAGTCGATCATGGGGAAAAACCAATGTTTCCTAAAAAAAACTCGTAACTTCACATTTATATATATATATATATATATATATATATTTTTTTTTAATTATTTATATCATTAATTAATATTAATTATACAAATAATTTAAAAAAATTTTTAATTTTTAATTAATTTTAAATAATTTTAATTAATGTAATTTTAATTATATAATTTTTAATTAATTTAAAATTATATAATTAATATTAATATTATAAAGAGAAATTGCGTTAATTTTATTCGCCATTTGAGCTAGCGAATTTCATAATGTTTTTTTGTTTCGAAAATCTTGTACTTCAATGATAACCCAAACAAAAAATTTTAAAAATCGATAGTAAACTTCAGCTGATACGGGACCTTGAAAAAAGATTCGTAACGACAATCGTTAGTTGCGGCGACAATCAGGCACTGGAATGACGTGATTTACTTCTTCATCGGCAACGTGAATAAGCATCGTTGAATAATCGAATTTCTTAAAATAGAACGAATCAGAATAGACATTTATTTTCGTGTGTGTAACGTACCGATACAAACATCGTATATATGCATAGACCGAGATAATTCCATTACAGTTTTATTAATTATCAAATGATTTTCATGTAATTGATCCAAAATTACCTTAATTTAAGGAACGAACGAATTTATCAATGAAATTTAAACCGTGGTTTTTGTTCAATGTTTATTCTTTATTCGAATGTTACTTATAACTTAATCATTATAAATCATATAATTTTATAATTTGCTCTAATCGAATTCGATTCGCGATTTTTATTTTCATTTTTCTTTAGAAATAATGAATCAATGTAAAAAAAATGGACGCATGTCTATAAGAGCAATTTGAGGAATTTTATTTATACGTTTGTTTATAAACATAATTTATTTTAAAAAATGTTTATTTGCATTAATGAATTTTCGTCGAATAGCATATATATGTGTGTTTGAATTTGAATTTTAACGAATTTTGTTTATACTCCGTATATTTCGTATAGTGACCAAATAATATTATATAAGTACCAAAAACATCGTTTTTTTTTCAGTGAAACCGTTTTTGGAGTAAAAATTGAAACGATTTACGTCAAATAAGATAAATTGGTGAAAACGTGATTATCCTCATGCGAGTCGATTTTTAGGTTTAAACAGAGTCACGCATCGCCGATACTCGGAGCGGTGACCGTCCAGTCGTATTTGCGATAACCGTTTCGTAACTTCGTCGTAAAGATTCGCATCGACGCGTGCGCATCGTAGAATCTCGAGAATATTCCGATTCCGAAAATCCGTTGAACCTAGCACGAGTTTTTCTCAGTTTCCCTGTGCCCCTCGGTGAAGGCGGAATAATTCAAGTCGGATGAACGAGGATTGGAAGTAACCGGAAAGTCTTTGAGTGGAAGCGTGGGCGTGTTTCTTTACGTAGGCAAACACGTTTCAGACGACACGTGTGTTCTACACGTGTCGTCTGAAAAGAGACGCAGGGACGTACAGGTAGCTGAATGATTACAATGAGAAACGTTCGCGTCCCACTGACCCGGTTTAGTGACCTCGCGAGGTCAAACATGTGGCCAAATCCAACCGCACCTTTGACTTCCTCGCCTGACCCCTCCTCCACCATCCAAGCTCATCAAGGATAAGTCGAAATCGTTCTTGAAGCTATACACCTATACTCCAACACAAAACGCGTTTCCATTGAAATTACCGCGTACAAAAACCGGTATGCGTGCAATCAACATCAAACTTACATTGTTTTTTTTTTTATTATAATTTCCTCTTCCATTTTCGTCCAATGAAACTCCTCGTTTTTTCCTCATTTTTCAGATACAGATTGTCAATGGAGTCGTTCTCGTGTCCTGGAGGCAGGAAGTACTCGAGAGACAAATCGACTACGGGGCCCAACTCGGCCACGTCGTTTTGGGCCTCGCGCGTATGGAACTGCGAAACTTTTATAGGAACGTCATGCCCGTCGCGGAGTACTTCGATCGGAGCGGAATTCTCATTGAGGTACATCTGGAAAATTATTGAATTTAATTGTTTTTTTTTTATATAAAAAGTACAAAAAAAAAATGTTTTGAAAAAATGTGTCGCGCGTGTGCTTTCGCGTTCGTGTTAGTTGAAATCCTCTCGACTGAAAAGTATTGAAGAAATGTTTACTTTTGTGAATTTTGAACGAACTCCAAACAATTAAATAATAATTAATTGAATGTTAATTAGTCTAGTCAAATCGGTTAAGTAATGGAAGAAAGCTGATTAATTAAATTGATCGGTTTATTGAAATTGATTAATTGATTATGGGTTGTAAATTTATTGGATAGTTAAAGGTAATAATTGAATTTATTGATTAATTGAAGGTTATGAATTTATTGTTTAATTGAAGGTTATAAATTTATTGAATAATTGAAGGTAATTGATTTATCGATTAAAGTTCTTCAGCTAATTAATCAAAGTTGTTTCACTGATTAACGATATGAAAAAAAACAGAATTACGTATTCTCCTCGGTCCTTCAAGACTGCTTTGAATCCCTGAAAAAAACGTTTCGGAACGATGACGTATGCCGGAAAGTAACGTTGTCCGAAATTGTCAGCCATGCCAGATAATAGACATACGTGTCTAGCGGGGTTGAAAAGCGATCCGATCGTGATATTCCCTTCGCACACGAACGAGTCAACGGGATACAGAAATTTCCATCGAATCAATGTCCATGCTAGAAAAAAAAGAATAGAATCGTATCACCAGCCTGACGCGTTGATCAATCGACCGCGAAAACACACGAACGACAAACTGCGACCAATTCTTGGCCTTCCACTGGCAAAAATATAATACGAAAAAAAAAAACAGGTGAACGGTGAACGAAATCCGAGTGAGGTGTACGTCGATTTTCGTGACGCTATCATGAGGCTTCTGGGACTCTCGGAGGGCAGTGCTCCGAACAAACATCAGCAACGTTCGTTGGAAGCGGAGGTGAGCACGGAATCGCTACGAGGCTTCGCTGGTGTCCAAAGATTAAATATTAAGATTAATCGGCTATACGGATAAAAAAATTTTTAGAAATTCGACTGGAACTTAACCCAAACAGAGTCCTGTCTTTTGAATAATTTGAATAATAATTTGAATGTCTTTGAATCATTTTGAATAATTTCCTTGAACAATTTATAACTCCAAATGTCACGATAATTTTGAATAATTTTTTAAAACAATTTATGACTCCAAATGAACACGATCGATCGACGTCGATTGCGTTCGCAAAAATGAATCCGCGTGGCCTTTAGATTTTTTTAAAGTTACCCCCACTATCGTGTACCGTCGGGTGTAAAGGGATAGCGTACAAAATTATGGCAACCAGAAATCCCATCTTGATAGTGGAATCGATAATGAATCAAATCCTAACAATCGGGAATCGGGATTGAAAAAACATAACAAAAATGTTATTTTATGAACGAGCGAAATTATGGAAAAAATCGTTTGAAGATTTGTTTGCAGCTAAAAAGTTGAGCACTGGGAAAATCTTGTTTCAAATTCAATGAAAATGTATTAGTAAACGAAAAAGTTGTAAGTAATTTCGCAATGAGGAATAATATTATCCAAAGTTTGATTGAGTTTTTTTGACGTCGTGTTTCAATCGCCAAAAACAATGTGTTGAATTTTTGAATCAATTTTTCTATGAAAAATTACATTATTGGTGTTAATAACAAGCCCAAATGAAATGTCAAGAAGAAAAGCGTCGGTCAAGACTAAACTACGTTTGCAATGAACGAGTCATTCGTTTTAGTTAATAATGCGTTTTCTGTACCACACGTTGAGTCTTTCGTCAAATTTGCTATGTTCCGAGCGCCGTACGATTTCTTGTAATATTCATTAAGGCCTTTCAAGTATCCTTACCCCTTAAGAATGAGAAAATAGCGAGCCTCTTAAGAATGAGAAAAAAAACTAATATAAAATTATTGACTGGATATTTACCATTTTTGCTCGCTTCATCGACTGGATTTTGTTTTCAAGGTCGAGGTAGAACGACACGTGACAACATCCGGTTCATCCTCGCCCAACGAAAAACTCGTGATGACCGAGGTTTCGCCGAGATCGCCCGTGGCTCGAATAAATCCAGCGAAGACCGCGAACAAGCCAAGAAAAGGGATTCCCTCTTTCATTTGGGTTATCGGTAAGAGGGGTGGGGTCAAAATGTCGAAGCGGCCAAATGTAGAACGACTAGAATGGCGAAACAACCGAATTTTCAACTCTCAAAATAATGAAGATTTAAATTCAAAATTTTCGAAATTTATTTGTAATTTTCGAAAATTTTATTCGAAATTTTATCTTCCGACTGATAAAAAATTCGAGCTGACAGTAAATTCGAAAAAATATCTCTATTCTCTCTAATAATCTCAATCTACCTATATTCAAATCTCCGCTATTTTTCGAATTCGATATTTTCGCCCATCTGAATATTGATCGTTCGACAATTTTAACCGCACTCGGTAAGAGAAGAGAAAAATCAACGACGCTTTGGATCGCTTATGACGGACGAATGATTCCTAGGTGGTCCCGGAAGTAACAAAGCGAGTCTGTGCACCCAAGCGGTTGGCAACATGGAACGTTGGGTCCACGTGAGTATCGGTGGCCTTCTCAGAACAATGGCTACGTCCAATGCGACCGTCAAGAACGCCATTGAGTCCGGTGAGATGGTACCACAGGACATCGTTATCCAGCTGGTCGAGCAGCAAGTTCTTCTCAATCGCGACACCGATGGTATCATCATCGACGGGTTCCCGAGAGATCTCAGCCAAGCACAGGAGTTCGAGAGCAAAGTGAGTTCTAAAATACGAAAATAAAATGATTTTTTCGCTAAAATGCCAGAATTTTGCAACATCGTTAACGTTCTCTCAGAAAACTATGCCGAAATGGAGATTATACCTGGAATGTTCATTCGCATTGATGACTACGATTTTGATTGTTACAGTTCGGCCAAGAGCCACCGCTCGTTCTCCTGGACTGTTCGAAACTTCAGTTGGGTCGTGGTAGGCTCGACGACAGCGTTTCCGCTTTCCGAAAAAGGCTGGAACTCTTCCGCGAGGTGTCCCTACCGATGCTGAAGACTCTCGACAGCGAGGACCGACTCACCATTGTGAATATCTCCATTTAATTAGCTGAAAAAATTGTATATTTTGCAAACGGGATTAGAAATATGACGATGAATAAGAGCTCAATTTCATTTAACTACACTTGTCCGATAAACTCCAATTCGATGGAAATCGAAAATAAAACTGAATTCGTACTTATTCAACGTACAGAAAAAATAGCAAACTTTAGTACAGGCTTCAAACTCCAAAAGTTGCCCGGCTCACTCTAATGGTCAAATATATGAAGAAAACAAACGTACAAGTGCCCGAATTATAACAATTTCCAATTTGACCCTTTTGATGAAAAACCCTATTGAAGGAAAACGTGTAATTGCAGATTGACGGGGACACGGATGTGCCATCAGTGCAGCAGGAATGCGCAGCTGCGCTTTACCAGCTGATGCGAAACTCACGGCGCAAAGAGGAGAACTCGTCTCGTCGATCGCACTCTCGACCAAACTCGAACGACCCAAACTTCGTAGCCCCCGGTAATATCAACGGCGGGGGCCACAACAAGCAATCATTGGCCAATGGCGTGGCCAAACACGTTATTGAGAACGGCGTCAACGCTCTCGCAAATCATGTTGAGAAAAATATCGGCGCGAAGACACAACCCCCTCGTTTGAACGGCATCACCAACAACGGGAGACACATCAACGGGATGTTGAACAATATTCCACATCAAAATGGCGTTGCGAACGGTGCTGCAAATGGCGTTCAACATTTCCTACAAAATGGGGTCGGACATCTTGCTAACGCCAACAACAGGGTCGCACCCTTCAATGCCAATAACGCTAAAGATCCCCTCAGGAATATGTACAACGAGGTCGAGGGCTATCGACAGGATCTTCACATATGAAGCCCAAAGGAAACCTCCTAGATCTCTACTCAAAGGATGACTTGGGCCGAAAACTTTCAAGCTCACTTTAAATTTACTGAACGGTCTTTTTCGATATTAAAGTTCCCCAAAATATACTCGAGACTTTAGAGATCGAAAACCACTGCTCGTCTAAACTGTTCCAGGCTTTTTTCGGGTTTCGAACAATTTACATGAAAAAATGAATATCAAAGTTAGCAATGTACGTATAAAACGCTAGAGGCGTACCCAGGTACTTTTTCAGTATCGATCTGCGAATAGATTACGCACACTTGCATTTTTGCGACTTTTTCAAAAAAATGTCAACTGCAAAAATATTTTCTAAAAGAATTTAAAATAAGCCTCGATCCTTTTTAGTGTTTCATATCAGCGTTGGCAAAACTGAACATTTCTGAAAGTTTGAAACGTACAATTCACCTGGAACGCATCATTTTTTGATAAAACATTCAAAACCGGTTTGATGAAAAAAAAAATGATAGCGATTTTGTGGGGGATAAATATTGAAAACTATTTGTGGAACCGATATATATTTTGATGGTCTTTAATTCGAACAAAGACTCCCATAGTTCTCGGCGTAACGTCATCCTTCGTCCATTGAAGGAAACTAATAACGAGAGCCAAAAGTTTGAGCCCACGTCGAAGTTCGTAGTGCAAGGATGTCTTCTCCGGTAGTTCGCGTACAATCTCAAGAACAGTTAAGAGAAAGATTCGCAAGCTCAGATAATCATGGACTCGAAGCTTTCGGGAGAGTTCTTTGGAGCCGATAAGAGATGCGCCAAAGATTTGTACGGGCGTCAATCACCGCGGAATTATGCCGGATGATGTCGAAGCGTATGGCGACTGAAGAATGCTCACAAATTAGTTTATTCGTATCTAAGTACTAAATTATCGTAGCGAAAATAAAAAGTTTATCTTACAAACAAAAACCAGGTGAAACGAAGTGTCTTAACTGCGGGTGCGATTCAAGGATATTTGAACGTTTAGTTGATTCGTAGACCATTGATTTTATCAGACCCGGAAACATTCGAAAAAATTTCGTGTTGAAACTTTTTGGTCAATTACCATTGCGTTATTTTTTAGATAAAGCTTAAACATCAAAAGTTGATCGATTCATCGTACACCGTGTACGAAAGATCGTATTTTTATCCGTCACGAAGCCAAGCTCCAAATTCGAACGAAAATAGTTCGCCGAAATTCGTATTAAACAAAGTTATAAATTTCATTCCACAATTTGCCCAAATAAAAAACGCTTATCATTGAATACAGCTGTTTGAAAAGTCAGAGTTCGACCGTCATACATACGTTCGAGAGTCCTTGAATTGGAAATCGCAAATTTATAGCGAATAGCCGAGAAAAAAATGCTCGTTCGACTCGTGCAGAGCTCTGGTGAAAAAATGAAAACGCGATACAAGGTCATTATTATGATCGCCGATAGACTGTTTTTTTTATGACGAAAGAAAGTAATTATAACGAGACGAAGAATATCGAGAGAAGAGAAAACGAAACGAAAAAGAGAAACCCGTGGACATTCATGGGTATTCATGTGATCCGTTATCGTATACGGATTTATCAGCGAACCGCCCCTCTGTCCAGTATTTTCATGACCCAAAACGTCGTACCTATGTATAGATATGCAGATATATTTATAGCTTCGCGAACGCGCCCGAGAGATTCCGTGAATACGCGATATTTTTATTACTCTGCGAGTTGACAGGAAATTAAACGTTGCGAGAAAAGAAGAGGTCGCGTGTAGAAAGTGCCGGAGCAACTCCCGACGGTTCCGACAATTGTTAGCGGAAGAGAGTTTGACGTCTACTCGCGTCTACGTCTACTAGGTATATATTTTTCTTCGGGGATGTTTCGCAAACGAAATCGGCCATCCGTTGATGAGGCGACCATGCGTTGGATCCGCGGGCGGATTTGTAGTTTGTGGCATTAAGGAAGCAAGACTTTCGAGTGAAAACGTATCTTAAACGTGAGAGGGGGCAATTGCCTAATAACGGCAAATATGGTCGGTCAAGAACTTTGAGATGGACTCCGAGCTGACCCGGAAGTTGAAAACCATCGATTAGTACGAAAGTGCGCCACGTCACAAATGTTATGATACACCTTCGAAAACTCGTTCGTGATCGATGCTCGTCGACAGTTTTGGCAATTTCTTCGTTATTTATCCACCGAATGCGAAGATTCCGTTGTCAAAATTCTTATTTCTTTCACGGCCAGGTCGAGTTGCTCTTTGATTCCTGATTAACCAAGCCGGAAGTTTTTTTTCCATACTCTTCGTCTTATCGCGATGTTCAGAATTTCACGTATTTCTTCATTAATTCTGAGTCATATCTTTTCAACGGACAACCTGAAACGCGTACAAAATTGTTATCACGGTTGGTATTTCCCTTATCGTCTTATAAAAAATGAATCTTCGATACAGCGATAATTCTGAAGCTCGCCAATTCCCTTCCGGATAGGCGACAACTTCTGGTCAGCTCGCAGTCTAGTCTTCGACACAGAAAGTAAAGAGTGGAGGATTTATACTGTTCGTAGTCCATCAGCAAAAATGTCATCACTAAATCATTTGCAATTAGGGCATTAGTTAAGGAGAACAAAAGAAAGCGTGTGTGCGTCCAACATTAAAATCGCGACGGACCAATTAGCGACTATACGAAAGAGCGATGAGCAAATTTATTAGCATAATTTAATCGCTCACGGATACGAAATTCGTCGACACGATATAATTATAAATCGTTATAATTCGTTCTCTCATAACGTATTATTGCGAACTATTTATTCGTTATTATCGTTATACCCTGTAAAGATATATGCGAGCCAATCTTTCGTTATATCCTCTATTAATTACATGTAAAAATAAGTTTTACCTTATAAATGTCAGTTACTATAATTATGCCCGTTACTAAATTACGACAAGGGAAGAAGCCGCATTTATTTCTCAAATTCGGACGCGGTTTCAAAGTTAATTCAAACTTTGAAACTTTTTGGGTATACTTTATTTTCTTCTTCGGGTTCATCATAACTATAGAAAATAATTTTTAGATATCTTCTATACATATATTTATACGTATAAATATACTCGGTGGTTCAAAACTGACAGCGTTCCCTTGGCGAGCACAGAGTATATCACTGCTGAAAAAAAAACACTTTTTATTAAACACCCTGCATCAAAAATTGGCCAAGATATGATCGCTTCCAAATCCAACGTTGATTAAACGATATATATTTTCTCCGCGTATTAAACAACGAATGACAACTACATAATCGATTTACCAAATTGCACAGTTCCATTATTATTTTCACTTAAAAAAAAACCGTTTTTAATACGAAAAAAATTACTAGTTTGAGGTTAGAATCGAACCGGGACAAGACCATTGCACGTTCCGCGCATGCGCAACTACAGCAGTATTTACTGCTTGGATTCTGAACGCGAATATCTCGGTCGATTTTTATCGCGCGTTCTGAAAAACCGCATTATTATTTTCAGTTTGCACAACCTTGTGCTTGCAAAGGAAACCCTTTGTGAATCACCCTGTATGCGTTGAATCGACATCGATCGACGTTACCGGGGTTATGAACACCGGGTGAAAACGTAGTTTCGCATAATCGCCGCGTACGATTCATAGCGTTTGCGGAAAACGAAGAAAAAAATGAAAGTAAAAAAGCGTGATTTTGGAAGCGAAATAGAGGAAGGTTTTCGAGCCGACACCACGGAAGGGAAACCGGACATTTCTACAGTATTAATTCTCATCCCGTTCTTCGTGACTCTTTATTGTTTATTATCGTTATTATTATATACCCGAACCGTTCTACATGCATATATAAATATATATTTGAATAAACCTTTATTATTTGTGAAACTTATTTAGTTGAATGTCGTGTACAAAAAAGCGAAATAAATACCTCTCTGTGGACCACTCGAAACTCGTGTTTTTTATTCTAATAAAAAGAGTTTTCTCATTAGTAAAAAACAAAGCATCACCGTTTATATCATGTAGAGCAAGTGTAATTTTGTTTGCAAGAGTTTGTTTGGGTTGGCCATGCAAGCTCCTGTCCAACAAACTGTATTTTGCGACAAAACTTGCTCGTTGGGACAATCACGAATGGCAGCCCTCTTGGGCTCGGTCGGTTTCGGAAATCGTCTGAAATTCGACAACGTGTAACTTCAACATCGAAGCAACAACCAGGTACTGTTTCGACTCGTGCTCCGTAACGTTCAGATGAGTGACAGGATCAGGCGTAAATTTGAGAGTCATCGATCGCATGGTCTCGCGATTCAAATCGTCCAAACGATCTTCGACCTGCACAATCTCCACGTCGCCTGGACAAAAAAATAACGCCATGTTGAAAAAGGTGCATTTTAGGCGCATTTAATGTATGCACTGTATCAGTGAATCATACCCGATTCTAAGCCGAGAAACAGTAAGCCCAAGTGAACAAGAATTTGGGTCACGCTTGAATTCAATTTTAGATCACGTTTTACGTCATAGAATTTCCACTCTCCATAATCCACGGAGAATCCTATTTTCAAGCCGTTGACTGAAAATTCAAATTGCGTAAATGTCCATGTCATGCACAATCCAAATGATTGAATACCAGTTAACGATTCTACCGATCGATCGGTAGAATAGTTAACGGCGCGATCGGTAGATCGATAAATCGCGATCGGCGAAATGTCAGACTCAAGAAACTTTGACAAGCGCGTTTCACAAAACGATTAATGATAGAAATGATAAACGCTCACTTCCGGTAGTCCAGAGGACTCCCGATTTCCCGATGTCAACGTGACCGTTTTGCCGCAAACGCCACGGCGATGAGTGAACCAGCTCAAAGCCAGACTTTGACGACTTCATGTAAACATTCAGTTGACCTTCGTGATAGTCTTTCGTCGACATCAATATCTTGGAAAAAAAAGTAGTGTCAAATGTTACCAAACACTGAACGTGACATCGTAGGCTTCAATCCCGAGATTATTCGCAATTAAGCTACCTGATCACCCTCCGCAGTCATGAAATTGACGAAACCTATTTTTGGTATCCGGACTGCTCTGAAACCGAGATCAGACTCGAATCGTTTCACTATCAAACTGTACGAAGTTCTTGCTTCGTAGTTCGCAAAGTCAACATCGTCCGTCAGGGATGGAACCAAGGTATAACAGTAGTCCAGGCTCGTGCTAGATGATAATTCTGTATTTAGCTTACTCTCGATATTTGTAAGAAATTATCACGAAGAGTGCCCGTATACGGACTGGTGAAAAGGTCAATTTCGGCAGATTGTGTTGTTGATGTAGAATAAAGGAATCTAAACGGATCGTTCACTCTAGGAACTGGCTATTCGAAAAGAATGGCCGATATTAACCTTTTTGCCAAGGCTCCAGAATAGAGCCTCAATCATTCAATAATGCGTTTGTTCACCTTATTAATGATGGTCTTTTATAGGGACTTGTTAGGATTCGTTTCTTCGCTACTACATCCCAATACTTTATCACTGTTTTGTCAATCGTTTCAGAATATGTGACGGCTCTTATATTGTTACCTGTATATACGAGAAAGATTAATGGGTTGCAGGTTGAGAAAAGCGCCTTACAGAGATCCTGACCTTTTCTCCAGAACCAAAGACCGTTCACTGGACAGGCCATTACGAAGAAGGGACCATCTTGAGGCTTGGTAAGATCGTAAAAGCAACCAGTACTGAACATGCTGCCAATTGCGACAATGTTGCCTGTTTGTTTAAGGGAACCTTCGATAAAGATTATCCAACAAAACGAATAGTCTGGACTAAAACATTGTACCAGTGACATCAAGGCAAGTGATGTGATCAGTAGTGACCTGGAGGGTCGTGTGTTTGGGAGTTTTATCCAGGAGCGTGTTCCATCCGATCCATGACTGATACATAGATTTCCATATTTGTTGATGTCTAGTCAAGCTGTCGAGAGCATCCAAACGAATCTCAGGATTCGTTTGTCGTTCTAGAATGGCTACCCAGTACTTTTTTGCTATCTCCTTCCGACATTTGACGTAATACTTGAACGTTCTCTGAGAGGATAAATGACGTTTATCAATACGATTATCCATTAATTATTTTATTATTAGAATATGTAATGGATTAATAATAATTCAAAATCGAATGTGAGATGATGCTTGTAGAAAGTAGTAGCTGTTTTTATTGCGCTTGTTTTTGTACTTACGTGTATTACACGTTTCACGATCTCATACCATCGTTTGGACACCGTCGATACCTTTGCAACATCCAAAACGTCCAAATAGCCAAGTATATCTTCCAACAACTCGTTCGGTAGCGTGTTCATTTTGGAGTGTCTAATAAAAATTTTGCTTTCGCTACACGGTACCGACGAATTCAAACATCCAAAAAAGAACAGTTATTATGGGAGGCCTGAAGACAAGTATTCTGCGACCCGACTGCCGCGTGGCAGAGTGACGAACGAATAGCTGTTGAGTGCGGCGTCGGGGAAGGGGAGGAACGAGACACCTATCTCTCTCTTACCTATTGCGGAGGGAAAACACGCTTGAGCTAACAGCCTGGGATCGAAACTAACGTGCTTGATTCTTTTTTTTTTAGGAAATTAATTTATTTCAGTAGCTTAAAACGTAAAGGTGTAACGTGAAGTTTATGAATACACTTATTTAGAAAAACAATTTTCGCAAGTACAGTTCACTTTTTTTTGTACCACGAGGGACATGAGCCGGGTGGGACTTCTATTTAGCCCTTACTATTTAAGAATAATTTCAATTAATGAATAATTTTTAACACACAGTACTATATAATTTTGCAAAAAAATATTGTCTACGAAATATAATTGGAGCCGTTCGCATTTGCAGTTATCGTGGATTATTCGTTTCTCCTGCAATAACCAACATTCGTGGATGCCATCAAGAGGAAGCGAGAGCGACAATAAAAACTGCCGTCAGCGCCGCTGATCAAGAACTACCCGTGGGGACATGTCCCCAGCAAAATTGGCACATAAAATCCTTAAGAACTGTCCTTCTACTTTTGTCTGAATTCGTTAACGGTACGGAACGTCACTATTGTAATAAAATCGGGAATCCCCGGCTTGATTTTCGAAGGGATAGTAACTAACATGCTAATTGTCGACAGTAACGAGCTCACTATCAAAAGTAATTGCTTACAATGTACCTACGATATAATTTACGATTTCGACTAAGGAATCGTCAAAAAAATTTTTCAATTTTTCAATCAGTGAAATAACCGGTAAAAGAAAATGCAAACTTCAGTCGGTAAAATATCCGGTAAAGTAACTGATACCCTGAGAAGCAACGGCTTGTTTAGATATAGTTAAATTAGTCATTTCTAATACATCGTTTCGTTCCTCGAGATGGAACACGTGGTTCCCGAGATCCGGAAATCTCGTACACATCATTGAATACGAAACCGATTCCGACATACACGAATAGAGAGTAACTCAAGTACTGAACACTTAACAATAATATTTTCTGTTCCCGAAATCCGTTAATTAAATTCACCATGGGCGTATCGTTATCAACTTAAAATTGCTAAGAAACATCTGACATTGGTGATTCCTGAGGATGAAATCTATTAGATTTCCGAATGGGCCGGTTTTAAACAAAAAAGCAATTACAAACCTGATATCTTTACACTACAGGTAGAGACAGATTGGAGCAAGGACGTAAACAGGTCAACAGCCCTTGACAACGAAGTTTACAAGTCACACGGTTCTTCAATTATATTTCTCACAGAAATGAAATAGACGCGATATAATATGTAAATGTGCAGCGTTTGGTGGGGACCATACGTTTGCGGTCACGTGATGCAACGTCATTGCTAACGTTATCTTTAGGATAGCCGTACGTATAGTTTATCTAATTTGAGAGTAAGGGATTGTGTAAAACATTCTCACCTGTACATGGCGTTGGTGAGAATATTTTTGTCACCGAAGCACGAAGTTCACCATTAAATAGTTTGTAACTATGTGTATGAAAAAGTATAGAAAGCGGATAAACGCGTGCAAAACTTTTGTCTATACATCCAATAGAATTTTTCAACGAAATATTTCTTCATATTTAATACTATTTCGCTCTCGTTATCTAAGTATATAATATTTTTCTAGATGTGGCTATGAGAATGTAAAATTGCTATCTAATATCACATACTTTTATTTTTATACGTACGTGGATGATTGTTGATATGCTCATTAGTCTATTAATGAAGGTATGATAATGAAAATGTGTAATGATGGTATTAGATGAGTATTGCCGAATTATATATACATATACGTAGGGGAAAGTGGTCACCCTTCGTACACTTTTTACATTTTAATTTTTTTCTCTGTGGTTTATTGTCATAATTATGTAGTTTCTGCACCAAAAAGTA